>AP025040.1:39920951-40103036 GCA_036186865.1 Eustoma russellianum
TACCTTTTACCACCTTTACTCATGTGATTCTTGAAATCACCTAAGTCACTATGGATTAGACCAAGTTTTTGTGAGACTCTATCAACTTTCTTAAAAGGTTTCTTATGATGTTTCGCTTCAACACAATGTTCACATTTGTTGAAGTTATCATCATCATAAGAAATCACATTCATATTCTTAAGTTTCTTTATTGCTCCTATATTTGCATGTCCTAGTCTAGCATGCCACATATCAAGAGACTCAGCAAAATAAACAGAACTAGATGCATTTGTATTATCGCAGCAAGTAGCATCAAGAACAAGCAGCCCCCCGTTACAAAATCCCTTACCAATAAACTCTCCATTCCTAGACAAAACAAGTTTATCAGACTCTAAAACAAGTTTAATATTAGCCTTGTTCAGCAGCACTCCGGAGATCAAGTTCCTACGCATGGCAGGAACGTGCAGCACATTGCTTAATTCCAGTTTCTTCCCAGATGTCAACTTGAGAAGTATCTTACCCTTTCCGAGGACTTGGGTACTATGTGCATCTCCCAAGAAGACTTGCTCATCACTGCCTATTTCCTTGTATTCAGAAAATAGGTCTTTACTGGTAGCAATGTGCCTGGTAGCACCCGTGTCTACCACCCATTCCGTAGTGCCACCAACAAGGTTTACCTCTGTTAAGACGATTGCTGCGATGATGTCGTCTGCTGCTCCTTTGGCCTCCACAAGGTTTGCCTGGTTGCTTGGTTGGCCCTTCCGTTTCCTGCAGTTGACGGCTCGGTGTCCCGGTTTTCCGTACACCCAGCAAACTCCTTTCATCTTGAGTACATATGAAACTGAAAGCATTTCCAAGAAGAACAGCACTTTTGCTGCCCATCTCTTGTAGAACTTGCGATCGAACGGCTCCATCTTGGACATATCCGGTAAAGCTTGCTTGGATGCCATTGTAAATTTGCTTTAAGATTGTTGGGAAATTGTAGCAAACAAGCAAGAAAGATGATCAAACAAAAGCCGAGACGAGTCTCAAGATGACTCTGTCCTTAAAGCAATTTAGTCTCTACCAACGAGCAAGGTAGACAACAAGACTAATGCTTCCCAAGATATAACGGCTGTCTTCTTTTCCTTTGCTCTAGGAGAAGAAGAATGAACTTGATTTAGAAGAGAAAGATAAAGGAGAAAGATAGAAGAAGAATGCTGAAATTCTATAGATTTTTTTGCAAAAATGTTGTGTTTGTTGAAGATAGCAAGATCACATATATATAGATCTTGGATTGTGTTAAAAACCATGTTTGAAACTCATTTCAGCAGTTTTTCTATCAGTTATGGCAGTTGATTACCGTTCAAAGGTGAAGGGAGATGATCCTTGGTTCAAAAGTTGCAACCCAAAGTGAAAGGTTCTGTCCGCTGGCACGTCGAACCCTCACGTCGATCTCTCACGTCGAACTCTCATTGAGAGATCGACGTGCCTCAGATCCACGTCGAACCCTCACGTCGATCGATCGACGTACGTTGATCTCTCACGTCGATCGATCGACGTACGTCGATCTCTCACGTCGAACCCTCATTGAGAGATCGACGTCCTCAGATCAACGTAGATCTCTCACGTCAGTCTCTCAATGAGAGATTGACGTCCTCAGATCAACATAGAACCCTCATTTCAATCTCCCAAACAACCTCATATACATTCTATATAAGTTTGGAGCACACGGAAAGGTACTTTAACGTACTTTTTCCAACAAGGAGTAGGAGGTGGACTAGCAGGCGACAGGGGAGAGGAGGAAGTGGTGGTGAATGGCATAGGAGGCGGCATAGGAGGAGGAGGGGAGTGGGGATGAAGAAGATGAATTGGAGGGCAATATTGACTTTTTTACTACTTTAAAATAATAATAACATTTTTGAGAAATGAAAATTTTTTTAAAAAATGAGAAAATTAATTTTCTTTTTAAAAAAAAATCAATAAGTGTCCAAAACTCACCACGTCATCAATTACCTGCTGTAGTAAGTTGTTTCTCGGTTACCGGCTGTAAGTGAACCATTACCCGAAAAGGCTGGTCGTTAAGTGAGTTTTATCAAAATTTAACTGTTAACTGACTAATATACCAAACGTTTGGCTACTAAGTGAGATTCTCTCATAAAGGTTTTATCTCAGTTTTGGTTACAGTTTTCTCTCTTGAATCTGGTTTTAGTTTCAGCCCTGTCTGCACAATAGTTTTTTTTTTTGTGGGAAAACATACTAGCCAAGTGAGAGAAAGAAGTGTCAACAGGTCTCAGAAATCAACACTGAAAGGAGAAAACGAGAGGTAAAGAATGTCAATTGTTATAAAAGAAGAGTTTAAAAGAAGTTCGGAGAAAGAAGATAGGAAAATGAGCTGTCTTGCTACATTTTTTATTTCTAAATCTCATTTATGCAATACGTTTAAAATTAATTGGTTCTCCATCCCTCCGTCATACTAATATTATCAAGGTTGAATTTTAAACATGATGCAAATTATACATGTTAAAACGTGAACTATACAAATGTTTTTAAATGAGACAGTAATTTTTTTTTTCTCAATCTCAATTTTACAAAGTTAAAAGTTTTTCTCAAGAATACAAAATTCAAATCTCGAATTAAGGACTTATTTCTAAAGGTTTTAATTTTTTATGTACTCTAAAGATGTGGACTCTTAAATGAGGTCAATAACAATAATAATACCCAATATACACGATCTTTCGTAAGAGCATCTGGCTCATATGCTTGTGGCTTTATTCGAGTTATACAGAATGCAGGGGAAAAAAAGAATGAGATAGACTTATATCGGGAGAAATAATACTGACAAATAAGAAAAAGGGAAAAGAGAAATTCTTAAAAAGTTTTTGTCTGGTTTAAAGAAGAGGTTCAAATATGGATGTGAGTAAATAAATTGAGAAAAATGTGTTGTAAAATTAAGTTTTAAGTGATGCAATATAAAGTAGAGAAAAGAAAAGAGGATAGAATTATTTTCTATTGATTTTTAAGTGTCAACAATCTTATAATACCATGCCCTATTTATAGGACATTTGGAGGTAAATTAAATAAATGTGGTAATATCCTTTGTGGTTCCAACACATTGGGCACATACAAGGTCACCTTGGATATCCACAATTTTATCATATACATAATACTCCCCCTTGGATGTCCAATTTTAGAGAATATGCCTCGTTCAAACCTTGCCAAGAAAAACCCAATAGATAAAAAACTTGAAGAAAGGAAAAAGAGTACAATGTGTATGTAGCAATCACACTCTTCTTGATTCTGGCATGAGGTCTTTAAGTTGACGCATTCCAATGTTGTAGACCATCTTTTTAAACGTAGCCGTTGATATTGCTTTGGTGAACAAATCAACACAATTCTTGCTTGATTGTATATGCTGGATATCAATGTCACAATTTTTCTCAAGATCATGATTGTAGAAAAATTTTGGTGATATATGCTTTGTTCTATCTCCTTTGATGTAGCCTTTCTTAATTTGAGCAATACATGCATCATTATCCTCAAACAATATTTTTGAGTCTTCCTTAGTGAAGATAATCCACATTACTCTTGGATGTGTTGAATCATCGACCTCAACCATATGCATTCACGACTTGCTTCATGTAATGCCAAAATTTTAGAATGGTTGGAAGAGGTGGATGTTAATGTTTGCTTCATTGATCTCCATGAAATGGCTGCACCTCCACACGTAAATACATATCCACTCTGTGATCTTCCCTTATGAGGGTCAGATAGATAACCAGCATCAGCATAACCCACTAATTGTGGCTCAGAATTCTTTGAGTAGAATAAGCTCATATCTGGTGTTCCTCATAGATAGCGTAAAATATGTTTGACACTATTCCAATGTCTTCGTGTTGGTGTAGAGCTATACCTTGCTAATAAATTTACTGAAAATACTATATCTGGTCTTGAATAATTGGCAATATACATAAGAGCACCAATAGCACTAAGATACGGTACTTCTGGACCTAATAATTCTTCATTTCTCCTGGTTGTCGAAATGAATCTTTCTTTACATCTAATAATCGTACCACCATAGGACTACTTAATGGATGAGCTTTATCCATATAAAATCATTTCAAGATCTTTTATGTATATGAAGATTGATAGAGAAATATTCCATCAGGAAAATGTTTGATCTGCAAGACGAGACAAAATTTGGTCATTCTAAGATTTTTCATCTCATGTTCTTCCATAAGATAATTTGCGGTTTTAGTGAGCTCTTCAGGAGTTCCAACAAGATTTAAATCATCAATATATACCGCAATTATAGAGAATCCATTATCAGACCTTTTGATAAATACATAAGGACAAATTAGATTATTTATATAACCTTCTTTTACAAGGTACTCAATAAGACGGTTATACCATATCCTGCCAGATTGTTTTAATCCATACAAGGATCTTTGTAATTTGATTGAGTATAACTCATGTGTCCTTTGATTATATGCTTCAGGCAATTTAAATTCTTCTGGGATTTTTATATAAATATCATTGTTTAATGATCCATATAAGTATGCAGTAACCACGTTCATTAACCACATATCAAGGTTTTTAGTGACAGTTAGGCTGATTAAATATCTTAATGTTATGACATCAATTACTAGGGAATATGTTTCATCATAATCAAGTCCAGGTCTTTGTGAAAAACCTTGTGCAACAAGACGTGCCTTATATCGCACAACCTCATTTTTCTCGTTACGTTTCCGCACAAAAACCCATTTATGTCCAATAGGTTTTATCCCTTCAAGGGTTTGGAGTACAGGTCCAAATACTTTGCGACTTTCCAATGATTTTAGTTCTACTTGGATTGCATCTTTCTATTTTGGTCAATCAATTCTGTGTCGACATTCTTCAATGGATCTCTGTTCAGGATCCTCATTCAGAATTTCACATGCAATCGTATAAGAAAAAACATGATCAATAGTAACATTTTGTCTATCCAAATTTTTTCATGTACTTACATAATTCAAAGAGATATCTTCAAAATTTTGTTCACATGCTTCTTTTGGATCAACTTGTTTATCAATTTTAGACTGGTCAATTTCGATTTCTATAGATCTTTCAAGTTGTGAAATTTTTTTCTCTTCTAGAGTATGCTCTCCGGAAGCATTAACTTGTACCCTTTTCTTCTGAGTGTTTTTATCTTTTGCACCAACTGGGCGCCCACGTTTTAGACTTGCTTTTGGTATACCATCATTATGCCTTTCAGAGACATTAAGTCGAACAGGCGTATTCATTGCTGGAACGGATTTTGTTTCCTTTTTTACTATCAGTAAATGTATCAGGCAACTGATTTGCAATATTCTGTAAATGGATTATCCTTCTTAGTTCTTGCTTGCATTAATTTATTCGTGGGTCGAGATGAGAAAGTGAAGGAACGTTCCATGTAGTTTCATGCCGTTCTTCAGGAAACAATGCTTTCTCTCCCCCTAACGGCGGGAAAACTTTCTCATCAAAATGACAATCGGCATATCGTCCCTTAAATAAATCACCCGTCAAGGGCTCAATATATCTCACAATAGAAGAAGAATCAAAACCCACATATATTCCTAAACGTCTTTGAGGACCCAGTTTTATCCATTGTGGTGGGATAATTGGAACATAAATCGCACAACCAAAAATCTTTAAATGTGAAATATCAGGTTGCTGGCCAGATACCATCTACAATGGCGAGTATGGTTGAAACAAACTGGGTCGAAGCCGGACCAAAGCAGATGCATGCAAAATTGCATGTCCCCAAGCCGATGTGGGTAAATTTGACAGCAAAATCATAGGTCGAGCAACAGCTGTAATCGTTTGATAAATGACTCTGCCAGACCATTTTGAGTGTGCACATGTGCCACTGAATGCTCAATGTCAATCTCAATTGACATGTAATAATCATTAAAAGTTTGTGAAGTAAATTCACCGGTATTATCAAGACGAATAGACTTAATCGGATAATCTGGAAATTGTGCTCTTAAATGTATAATTTGAGCAAGAAGCTTGGCAAAAGCTACGGTTCTCGTTGAGATCAAACTCACATAAGACCATCTGGATGAATCATCCAATAAGACCATAAAATAATGAAATGGTCTACAAGGGGGATCAATAGGTCTACAAATATCCCCTTGTATTCTTTGTAAAAATATAGGGGATTCAACATGAACCTTCATCGGGGATGTCTCTTGATTAGTTTCCCTCGTGAACAAACAACACAGACACAATCACGAGGTAAAAGAATCTTC
This sequence comes from Eustoma russellianum, assembly GCA_036186865.1. Classification (NCBI taxonomy): domain Eukaryota; kingdom Viridiplantae; phylum Streptophyta; class Magnoliopsida; order Gentianales; family Gentianaceae; genus Eustoma; species Eustoma russellianum. The sequence continues at coordinate 39,927,182 of AP025040.1, forward strand.
TGGTTCTTTAAAGAGTGTCCATGTGAGTTTTGGACAATTCTACGCATCATTACCGATCCCCGGATGACCAAGTCGATCATGCCATAACATAAATAGCTTTGGATTATTCAACTTCTGGTTCATTAAAATATTAGATTAGACTGGATGTATAGTTGCATAGTACAATCCAGATGAGAAAAATGATAATTTTTCTTTAACAAGCTTCTGGCCTGAATCATTGTAAGTAATACATAAAAATTCCATATTCCCCTCTCTCATGGTTTCAAGATGAAAATCATTGAGACGGTATATCCTTGAAACTCAATAAGTTTCTTTTTGACTTGGTAGAAAATAATGTCGTAGTAACCAAGATATGTGTACCATTAGGCAATATAATTGTTGCTCTTCTGGAGCCTTCAACCAATGTTGTAGTAACAGAAATTGTTTGAACATTTGCTTTTGCCAATTGTAACGTCAAAAATATTTTTGATCATGAAGAATTATGTGTGTCGTTCCACTGTCAACCAGGCAGATGTCCCCACCATTCATCTTGAATAAACGTCTAGCATAATATATGTAATTTTTATTATTAAATTTAAGTGTAAAATATCAATTCAAAAAAAACGAGATGTAAATAACTTTGATTTATTTAAATATATAAGAGCAATTCTCAACAAAGTTGTATGAAAATATGTAATAAAAAACTGCATCAACATAATATTTTTTAATCATCCCACATAATTATGCTCGATCATGTGCAACATCATTCACAAATTGGTTCTCGTTGCCATCAGGCGTCATAAGATAATCCGCAAGATCCAAACCAGTAAAATTATTAGAAAAAACATCATCATTATCTGCTATGTTATCATAGTCTACGAAATTAATTTGCTTTCCCTTGCCTGTATCCTTCTGGGATACCTAATAAAGATCGACCAAATGTTTTGGTGTACAAGTACCGGACCAATGCCCTTGGGCTCCACGGCGATAACAAATTTCGTCATGCTTCTTAACGCGTGCACCATGTTTTCCAGCCTTTATATTTTCATGTGGTTTGTCTTTATTTTCTCACTTCTGGCGGTACAGTGCAAAATTTTTACCACGGCCATGACTTCTACCACGACTATGACCACGTGTATTATTATAACGACTTGCATTCGCTTCAGGTAATGGTTGTGATTCAGTCGAACGAGATTGGTGGTTTTTCATCAAGAGTTCATTATTTTGTTCAGCAACAAGCAGACATGAAATCAGTTGAGAATATTTTTCAAACTTTCTTTCTCGATATTGCTGCTGCAGGAGCATATTTGACACATGGAAAGTAGTAAATGTTTTCTCTAACATATCAGCATCAGTCACTTTGTCTCCATACATTCGTAATTGGGAGACAATAGAGAACATAACAGAGTTGTATTCATTGACTGTTTTATAACCTTGCAACCTCATGTGCAACCAGTCATATCGAATTTTTGGAAGGATAACACTTTTATAATAACCATATCTCTCTTCCAAATTTTTCCATAACACGTGTGGATCTTTTAATCCAAGGTATTCGGATTTTAGCCCGTCATGAAGGTGATGGCTGTTAGGTTCGAAACACACTCTAGAGGGAGGGTGAATAGAGTGTTTGACAATTTTGCAGAATTTTCTTGTTTGGATCAACTCAAATGGAATTCAAAATCAAAGCAAGAATGGGAGATGAAAAGCAATGAATGTGTACACCGGATATAGAGTGGTTCGAATTGTAAATGATTCTACTCCACTACCACTTTGTTGCCAAGTGGATTTTCAACAACTACTTCTTATTGAAGCTAATAAGAACAACTACGGTAAAACTTACACTAACACCTTAGTCTAAGCAACCACAACAGCAACTTCTTGTATAAAATACACTTGTGCAACTACAGCAACTACAGCTCTGGCAAGAACAACTTCTTGCTACCTCACAACTTCAACAAAGTTCTTTCAAGAACTTTCTCACAGTGGGTTGAAAGAAATAGTAAGGTTCACACTTTCTCACTAGTCTAAACACAAGCAAGAGATCAAATATTTATGGTTCCTCTTGTGTTAGACGCTCTATCTCTCAATGTACAACAATGAAGAACAAAGAAAGGCTTAACAAGCTTTAAGTACTTTCACAAATATGAGAGAAGTATACTACAATGAATGATGAAGCTTGATGATGGTGAAAGTATGTTTTTGCCTCATCCAAGATTCTTTCATTTATAGATGATCTTCACCACGTTTTTGATGCCTCTACCATGTCTTCAACTACACCAAATGTCAAGATAATGTCCAAATAGTCTTTAGCCACCCTATGGAGTGATTTGATCCTCAATAGCCAACCTAGGATTGCTTAGACATGGATACAATAGTCAAGGAAGCATGTATTATGATGTAGTAAAGTCTACAAGAAATTTGAGCAAGATTGGATAGAGAAAATACCATGAATCTCCATTGGATTTTGTTCCAACGTTCATAAAAATTTGAATTCTGAGGGACATCGATCGATCGAAGTGCCTGGGGGAGAGATCGATGTCCTCCAGAAACCTTGCAGTTTTTGAAACTGCTTGACATCGATCGATCGATGTCCCCTGGACAGAGAGATCGATGTTGGACAGAAGGTTTTCTGCCTGACATCGATCGACCGAAGTCTCTCTTGGGAGGGACTGAAGTGACATCGATCGATCGACGTCTCCAGGTTGAGAGATCGATATTGGACAGAAAGTTTTCTGCCTGACATCGATCGATCGAAGTGAAAGATTGAAGTGACATCGATCGATCGATGTCCTCAGTCTGAGAGATCGATGTTGGATAGTAAGTTCCAATCTTAACCATTTTTGACACAGTGCAATTTTTTCATTTTGCATCAAGTCTCAAGTATAAATTTAACTTATTTAAAACATCTTTACATCATCAAAACAATTTTTATCTTAACAATGGCGAATCAATATCATAGCCGTTGTCTTTTCTTGTTCGCTTGCCTTATTTCCTTCTTTGATAGTATGCCCAAGATTCATAGATGTCAAATGGATCTCAGCATCAAGGGCAGCAAACTCCAGTTTTGTGATATTTGCCATGGGTCTAAGAATGCAAAATAATTAATCTCATAAGAGATAGATTTACTCAAAACTACAGGTTTGAGTTAATGTTATATGCTTCTGGCATAATATGCTTCAGGCATATGTACAATGCAGACTATTATATATGCAATGATAAGAATACAATCAATATGTAGTTAAAAATTAAAATATGTGTACAATAATAAAATAATACAACAAGCATATGTTAAAATATTCACGCTTTTAGACATGTCAACCATGCGTGCTTCGGGCATGAAAATTATTCATTCTTTAGGTACATCTACTAGTCATGCTTTGGACATATCAATTATATCAATTATTCATGCTTTGGGCGTGTCAACAATTCATGCTTTAGGCATGTCAAACGATTCATGCTTCGGACATGAAAACAGTTCATGCTCCAGGCATGTCAATGATTCATGCTTCTGACTGTTATGCTTCAGGCATGTCGACTATCCATGCTTCAGGCATGTCAACCATTCATACTTCAGGCTTCAAGCCACATATTATTCTTTTCTAGTTTCAAACTAAATCTAGACTTCAGGCTAGATTATTTCTTTCATGAGTATTTATAATATAGAAGTATGTAACGCAAATGATGAACATAACCTTAAAAGATCAGCAGAAAAAAGCCTCGGAGATGATGCTTTCGGAATAACCTAGAGGTCTCTAAAACACATCTTCACCATTCAAAACGTACGTTTATTTGTTAGGAGTAACCTGACAAAATTTGGTGATGATCCAATGGTGGATGACTCGAAAAATTTAGTTTTCCCGGAGTTGCACAAAGCTGCCTGCACCTGCGAAATTTTAAGGGTGTTCTCCCTCCTTCTCTTCTTTCTCTAATACTTTTCATGATTGCTTGTTTTTGTTTCTTTAGAGCAATTCGTGTTGATAACGTGTTATAAAATCAAGTTTCAAGTAATGCAATATAAAGTAGATAAGAGAAGAGAGGGTAGAAGTATTTTCTATTGATTTTCAAGTGTCAACAATCTTATAATACCATGTTCTATTTATACGACATTTGGAGGTAAATGAAATAATTGGGGTAATACCCTTTGTAGTTCCCAACACATTAGACACAAACAAGATCAACTTAGACATCCACAATTCTATCATATACATAATAAAATGGAAGTTTCTAAAAGAAAATTATAGTGCCAGTGAAATCCAGCCAGCAACTTGCTCTGAAATTTGTATCAAAAGAAAAAAAACGAAAATTTGCTCTGAAATGACTGATTGGACATGTGAATTAAAGATATTTTCCTAACCCAATCAGGAAAGGTTTGAAATCTCTTCACTCCCACTTTCCTCATCTTTTTTGTGACCACGCGACACGTGGTAACAAGGGGGTGGTGAGGCTAGATATAGGTGACCCTTATCTAGCCTCACCACCATCCCTTGCTGCCACGTATCGTGCGGTCACGCGTCACCGCATCCCACTTGCGGTGAGGGGATCATATCCTATCAAGAACATGCAATGGGGATAGGATCCCCTCACCCACTTTTCCTTACCACACGCGTCACCGCACGACACGTGCCAGCAAAGGAGGGTGGTGAGACTAGATGAGTGGAGTGAGGAAATGGGGATAGGATCACCTCACCGCAAGGGGGGTGCGGTGACGCGTGACCGCGCGACACGTGGCAGCAAGGGAGGTGGTGAGGCTAGATGAGGGTCACCCTCATCTAGGCCTCATCACCTCTTTTGCTGCCACGTGTCGCTTGGTCACAAAAGAGGTAAGAAAAGTTGGGATAAGTAGATCCCAACTCGAAGAAATGTGGGGTGAGGAGATCTCACCCCTGCAATGATGTTATGTCTTTCGAGAAGCGAAAGCTTTAATTTTACTTTTCACAGGTTTTGATTAATGTTTAAAGTTGAAGAAACTTCAACGTAATTATTATATCAACTGAAAGCCTGACATGTTTTAATCATTGTTACTGAAAATTGTCATAGATTATATATAACTAAACACTTCAAAATAGCAAAATCCATGAAAAAACCCTTTACTTTATTTACAAAGCTATACCAATCCAAGTAGATACTTGACATAACACTTATTCATAAACTATTGTCTGGCTTTATTCATATATATTTATTGCATTTCTTAGTTAAAATCAGTGCCCAAATTACACTGCTTCATTGTATCTGCAAATAAGAATTTGACAAAAAAAAAACGTTGTGTTATGTATATGTAGAATTCGACAATAGAAAAATAACTGCTACTTTTGTATTATAAAATGTTGACCAATTACAGTTATCATGACAGTTTGTTGGGGAAAAAAATAGTAACTCATATAAACATATCATTTGATACAATAATTGCGCCACTTTCCATGAGTACGAACGATGAACTATAAACTAAAAGAAGCCAAAGTTATACAACTTAGTTGTTCTTTTTTAAGCAATGCAAAATCATTACACATGTATGATTGTGTACATTGATACGGACACAAGTAGCTAGAGGTGTTAACGAACCGAGCCGAACTGAATACTAGGTTTTCTAATTCAGATTCGTTTAGCTAAATGAACTGTTCGGCTCGGTTCGTTTAGCTAAACGAACTTTGAAAATGGTTCAAGTTTGGCTAGATAACCTTTTAACTGTTTAAACAAGCCGAACAGTTTGTGAATAGTTCGGCTCTTTAATAAAACGAACCTAAAGAGCTGTTCGAATTTGGATCGTTTACCGACCATTAACGAACGAATACGAACTGAACACAAACCGAGATCGAACAGTTTGCGAACTGCTCGGTTCATTGAAAAACCCTACAAGTAGCCCCAGGACATAGCTAAATTGATACTCGGGGTTGAGATTTACTTTAAGAAGTCAAGAGTTCAATTCCAGGAACACACACAGTGTGGGTGTTCCACTGCTGCTAGTCTGAAACCATGGTTTGAGAGGGGACGCCTTTTGTGGATCACTACGTAAGTCCTCACCCAACCAAGGAGACCGCTGAATTCACGATTTGCATCTTTCACAATGCTCCTTGAGTCTGGAACGGTGGGAGCTCTCAGAGCTAGAGTATGATATTTTTGCTCCAAGATGGACACAAGTAAGGAAAAAAGTAATAAGACTCTACTGGAATACTGATACCTGAATCAATATTGATTTATGTCATAGTATCTAGTTTACTTAGGTTAAAGAATTATTAGTGTAGTTTGTTGTGATGACCTTGTTGGGTTATGTGAAAAAAACTTTATCAATCAAAAAACAGTTGAATTATTTATTTCTATTCTACATTAAACTCTTTAAGATTTTAGTATAGACGCGTGACTCAGATCATAATATTAACTTTTACGACTAGAAAGAAGGAATGTACTGTAAATGTTTACTGCCTAAGCAACAAGTTACTGTATATGGGTCAGGTACAACGTGGTTCCCAAAGTGTAAAGCAAACAGTTGATTTGGCAATAATTGCTTAACAGTTACTGTTCACTCGCACGAGGACTCTTGGAATAATCCAACGGTCATTATCCTCCGTCTCCACGAATTAATCAATCGTAAGAAAGAACAAAATATGGAAAAACTTTAAGCTAAATTAGTTTGACAAATACTTTGTTTACTTAACTTTTTTTTATTTTAGTTATTTCAGTTTCAACTTTTTTTACATAATTATTATGCATAAAATCCCATATTAACCATTTAGAAATTTAGAAATCATCCAAAATAACATAAGCATGATATCACATATCAAGCCACTATGAAAATTTTTTCTTAAAAAAAGCCATTATGAAAATGTCATGACAAATCATCCTCCTATACTACTACAACAACAGACACTTATTATATCACAACAACAGCAAAATATATTAATAGAGTCTGAGATATCCTCCTATACTAGTCATATCTAAATATGTGGATCATTATCTAGTTCCAGTCTTAAAATCGTTTAACACAAAAAGAGAAAGGAAATTGTGACTCTTATCAGTACGAGGATCATCTTTCTCTTATGGTTTTTTCTTGTTATCTTCAAATTTATGACTCAAAGATTTAATACGAAGATACACATACTATAAAAATAAGAAGACTCTTTTGTCTATGCCGAATTATATGAAGAAGATGTGCAGTGAGATAGAGTGTGAGGAAGCACGTTTGTGTTGTTTTGTATGACTTTATTGTCAACTTATTTGGCTTGTAAATGTTGTACACTTTCTTTGTTATGTATTAGAACCTTGGAAGGTAGACATACCAAATGTGGAATACGCCTAAATTTTAGGAATTTCTAAGGATGACCCATGGATGATTATTTGCTGATATATATCTCATCTAAGGTCATATTAAGATGATTCTAAATGGTTTGGATAGCTTACTCCTTATCTGCAACTCTCTAGAATACATCATTGCTAAATTCGGCTTCTAGAAGGGGCATTGCGTTCAAAACCAGACAGTGCCGAATAATCCTAGTTTGAGCAGGAGTCTTATGTGCAGTTTGACTAATTGACAGTTATTCTGTCATACCCCGTAAGTTTTAAGTACGACTTTCAATAGTTAGAAGTCAACTTTAAATATAATTTCATTAAATACATAGGTTTACGAGGCTGAGTTAGATAAAATATAGGTGAGAAAATAAGCAAAATGGTGAAATTAAGAAATTAGGCTAAATTACCCAAAGTACCCCTCCCCACTTAAATGATGGGGGAGTTACACAAAGGGGTATAACTCCCCATTAGCCTAGCTATCGGTTAGAAAAACAAGGGAGAGGGGGGGAACAGGCTGAAAGACAAAGAGAAGAAAGAGGAAAGGAAAAAAAGAGAAAAGAGAAAGAGAGAAAGGAAGAAGAAGAGGAAGAAGAACTTGCAGTCAACCTAGGCTCAATCCTTATTGAAATCCTGCAGCACATTCGTAAGCCTAATTAGAAACAAAGGCAAGTAATCTTTCTATACACTTTACGTAAATTTTGATTCTATAGGCTCTATGTTCTTATAAAGAGAAAATCCGGATCATACATTAGTAACTTTGATTTGTTTATATTGAATGCTTTACTATATGTAATTGTTGTTGTTGTTGGAGTAAAGTCATGTTCTTTTGGCCAACTTCTGAAAATGATTATGTTGTGATCTTTCTTGACAAACATGCCCTTAAACTGTGATCTTTGGTGTAAATATTGTGTTGTGATAGGTTATGGCATTTTTCAAGTCTTGTCTTAGATGATTTAAGATGAATGAAGAAAGGTTTGAAGGGTGTAGAAAGTGTTTTGCTGCAAATTGAGTGTTGATTAGAAGATTGAGGATTCATTTAGAGATATGAATAATAGAAGACTTAAGGTTGATGCAAACCGATAGATGTAAGGATTAAACTCATGTTAGTTGTGTGTTAAGCATGATGAATCTAGGTGCTAAGATGGATCTTGAAGTGTAAACATGAAAGGGTTGAAGGAGGAAGGTGATGGGAGGAAGTTACTGCAGAAAATCGCAGTTCTGGAACCGTCAGAACACTTCGAACACCTACTTTAGGCGCTTCAAGTCACATTAGGCGCCTACAGTAGGCGTTCATTGTGTCTCAGTGCATCTCCGTATACTTCGAACACCTACATTAGGCGCTTCATGTCAACATAAGGCGCTTCATGTTGGCATTCGATGTACACCAGCACATTCCCGAACACTTCGAACGCCTAGTATAGGCGCCTCGTGTCACTTTAGGCGCCTCAAGTAGGCGTTCCAAGTATACTGGAAGTCTTTTTGACCCATTAGGCGCCCTATGTATGTGTAATAACTCTACTCTCTCCTTTTGATTATAAAATGCAAGGGTATTTGAGGTGTTCTTGAGGAATAGATGTTAGGTGCAATTAAGTAAGGATAAGATTGAATCCCAAGAGAGTTGATGAAACGAACGGACGACTTAGAAAGGTACGAGCATGGAGTGCTTGAGGTGCAAGATCATTATACTTGATAAGTAAGAAGTGTGTTTATGTTACATGTTTGATATGAAGTTGCATGAGCATCCTGCATCATGACATGAACACTTTGCATTTGACATGAGAATTGCTTTGCGAAAGAACATGTGTTTACAAGAGAAGATTAAAGTTTTCGAAAAGCAAACTGTGGCTGCTGGTTGATCGCAGGGTATAAAAGTCACGCCTGCGAAAGCAGAGTATAAAAGCATGACCTGTGAATCAACAGCAGGGTATAAAGTATGTTATGGGGTTGTGGACCTATCAGCACGGATATATGATATATGTAATGGGGCCGTAGACTTTTCAGTACGGAGTATAAAGTTATATGTGATGGGGTCGTGGACCTTTCAGCACGGGGTATAAAGTTCTGTTTGCTGTGGACTGATCACCCACAGGGTATAAAGTTCTGCTACGCGAAGAATATGAAAAGTTTTGTGAAATGACACGCATAGCACGTTTACGAAAAAAGTCATATGCATGGGTTCTGTGTGTGGTTTTAAAGAAGTACATGCATCATGTTACACGAAGCATAAGATTTGACATGCAAGAAATGTGACTAGCTTATGTTCTGTTTATGTGGTATGTATTTTAGTTACATGTTTGTTCTCATGTCCGCGTATCATTTATGTGATTTATCTGTTTTGAGGAATCGTTATAAAGATGCTTTTTGCTAACCCGAGTATCTTATTTTGGGCAATGACTTATACACTGGTGACTCGTCGTGTGTGATCCCATAAGGTGTATAGACGGGTTACTTGCTGGCGATGTTTTCGCTAAGAACAGATACTTCATTTTCTTTCAGGTGAGCCAGAATATGAAATGATATTTGTCGAAGACGATGGCGAGTGGGCTCAATGGGATGATGGTCATAGAGGTAGATAGATTTTGATCATTCTAAGTTGGAAGACTCGATCTTTATTATGTTGTACTGAATGATATGCTAGATAGCTAGACGAACACTTTTATTTCCGCTGTTTTCTTTGTTTACATTGGTGTTAATGAAGTTTTAAATTTTACGATATTTCCGCTGATTTATCTTACGTCACGGATGACGTGAACTTGATCTGCTTTGACGCTTCGTAGTCCTCGTAGTAGACTACGACAGCTGCACTGGTTCCGATGCCAGTATCGGGTCGGGGCGCTACAGGTGGTATCAGAGACTAGGCTTCAGATCTATCTCGGAAACTTAGGTTCATGATCTTTTAGCAATTTAAGATATGATCCTCCCTTAAGGTTGATCCTTAGTTATAAGTGCTGATTTCTCTAGAGTTTAAGTATGATCCGGGTTGGGTGTGTGCGAGCGCGTTTATCATCTAATTTTGTATTAAAAGTTTATTACATACACCACCGCCCTTATGCATTCAAGCTTTCAGTAACATATTGTATCATCTGATTGCTAATGGAACGATGACCTTTCAGAGAAAATGCCTCCAAGAAGAGATAACACAGGAAACTCTAACAACGGACAGGAGAATCAACCACCACAAGTGGTTTTACCCCAGGTTCTCACTGATGCACTAACGGTGATCGCACAAGGGTTTGATTAGCAGCATCAACCTCTGCCGCCTCCACCACCGCAGCACAATATCTGGTTCTTCTATGGAGAGATGAGGAAGATGAGAGTTCCGAAGTTTGGAGGATATACTGATCCTGAGGAGGCTCAACACTGGTTGGCTGAGGTAGAGAAATGTTTTCGGTTGGTGCAAGTGCCTGAAGAGATAAAGGTAGATGTGGCCACACCCCTTCTATGTGGCAAAGCTGGCGAATGGTGGACTGGAATGGTGCTGAGAATGACACCACCAATCTCATGGGCACAGTTCTGTGATGTTTTCCTAAAGTATTACGTACCGGAGACTGCGATATTGGACAAGATAAGAGCGTTTGACATATTGGAGCAAAGGAGGATGACGGTGTCGAAGTATGCGGATTGTTTCCATGCTTTAGGTAAGTTTGCCCCTGCGATTATGTCAGATAATCGCCTTACGATGACGAAGTTTGAGAGCGGTTTGGACTCAAGGATACAGTCGGCAATAGTGAACGCGGGAATAAAAACTTACGAGGACATGTTGGATGCGTGTTTCCGAGTTGAGAGCGATTTTCGCAGGGTGGCAGCGCGAGCAGTTAGTGAGGGGTCGTCTGATAGAGGCAAGAGGTCAAGAGAGGAGGTTAGAGTTGGTGGCAGACCCGGACGTTGGGTCAAGATTCCAAAGAGGGTCCAGTTGGGAATTTTCAGAGACCTCCAGCGCAAAATCCAGTGGTTCAACAGGCCATGGGAGTTTGCCGACACTGCAATAGGAATCATGTCGGCGAATGTAGGAAACTTGCGGGAGCGTGTTACCGGTGTGGACAGGTGGGTCATATGATTAGAGACTGTCCGGAGATGAAGTAAAATATTCCTGGAGAGGCGGCTCAGCAGCCGAGAGCAAAGCCACGAGCAAATGCCCGTGTACATCTCATGACGGACACTGATGTGCAGGAGGCTACCGATGTAGTAGCAGGTACCATTTAAATTAAGTAAATTAAGTTTAAATCCTTATTGAATTAGGTATTTACGTGCTTAACTTTCTGTGTAAAACTTGATATGGCTTTAGATGCGGTTTTAGTAAATAAGATATCTGCCAACGTGCTCTTCGATAGCGGCGCAAGCCACTCCTTTGTACCAAAGAGATTCACTAAGCACCTTGGTAGTTTGCCTGAATGGTTAGAAACTCCGTATCGTGTTCATGCGGCCGGAGATCAAATTATGGTTTCGTACTAGAAGTACCGGGATTGCGAATTAGAGTTTGAAGGACAAACATTCTCCGCCACACTGATCCATATTTAGATGTACGACTTTGATGTTATATTAGGAATGGACTGGTTGGCCAAGTATCATGCCAACATTGATTGTCGATTGAAGCAAGTGGCAGTCAAGAGTGCTAAGATGGAAGAGGTAATGTTTCAAGGAGACGCGGAACGAAAGAAAGTTCCCAATAAGGTATATATGTCTGTTGCACAAGCGTGCAAAGCCTTAAGGAAAGGTGCTGAGGAATTTCTAGTGTATGCCATGGATGTTACTCAGGAAGTACCGTCTATTGAGCAAATTCCCGTGGTTAAGGAGTTTTTGGACGTGTTTCTGGAAGATTTACCAGGAGTACCACCCCCGAGGAAAGTCGAGTTCGAGATAAACTTGATTCCAGGAACTGAACCTATTTCTAAAGCCCCTTATAGAATGGCTCCGGCAGAGTTGAGAGAGCTGAAGGAACAACTGCAGGAGTTATTGGACAAGAAGTTTATCCGCCCTAGTGTATCACCTTGGGGGGCACCTGTTTTGTTTGTGAAGAAGAAAGATGGTAGCATGAGACTTTGTATCGATTATCGAGAGTTGAATAAAGTTACCATCAAGAATAAGTATCCCCTTCCACGAATTGAGAATTTGTTTGACCAGCTCAAGAGCGCCAAGATCTTCTCTAAAATTGACCTCCGATCAGGGTATCACCAATTGCGAGTGAAGGCCAAGGATATCGTACGAGATATGGCCACTATGAGTTCCTAGTGATGCCGTTTGGATTAACAAATGCCCCTGCAGCTTTTATGGACCTTATGAATACCGTCTTTCGGGAACAGTTAGACAAGTTTGTAGTGGTATTCATAGATGACATTATGGTATACTCTCCTGACGAGCAAACTCACGCTGAGCATCTGAGGACCGTTCTAGGCATTTTGAGGCAGAAACAATTATACGCTAAGTTTAGCAAGTGTGAGTTTTGGTTAAGAAGTGTGGCTTTTCTGGGTCACGAAATATCCGAGGAAGGGATTGCTATGGACCCGAAGAAGGTGGAAGCTATCACGGAATGACCTAGACCTACTAATGTGTAGCGCTCCGCTCCCGAGCCCTAACATCGGGAACAGTGCACCCGTCGTATCTCATTAAGGAGAATACAAAGCGTCAACCAATCTCTTACTGGTCAAAACGACGTAGAAATTTTTCGCAGAAACGTAAACCATAACATATATTAAACTCTAATAACCGTCATTACATTGCTAAAAAATTCTGGGAATAAAAATAGTAAGGTAGTATGTGGAAAATCCTCAAAGTATAAATAAGAACAAAACAGTTGCAGAGTCCCCTCATATCCTAGCTGCAGCTCTCAACCAGTCCACTCTGATATGTCCGTCCGGTCCTCAATGAAGATGTGCTCATAGTCCTCATCCGGCTCACCTGGGAAGTAGGGGTGAGTGACAGAAATCACCCAGTAGATACCCGCCTCAAACAAATACAAAACGTACATACCGAAATGATATAACCACATAGCACATAAACATGATCTAACACATAGCACATAAACATGATATAACACATAGCACACAAATATAAGATAACATGCATAAGATAAAGTAAATGCGGTAAGTAAAGCACTCCACATAAAAATGCGCAAGTACGTGATGCATGCTCAATTAACGTGTCACACGCAACAAGAATCATGTCATGCAATATGCCCTAGACCTATATGCAATGCATGATCCCGGGATTGACTGGATGCCTGTAGCCCGTACGCTACAATCCACCCTTGCGGATGCCCGTGGCCCGTACACCACGATCCACCCAACCGATGCCCGTGGCCTGTACACCACGATCCACCATAACTAAGTATCCATGGCCTGTACACCATGATCCATCATAATCACATACTCATGGCCCGTACACCATGGTCCACTCCACTCGAGCGTCTGAGACCCGTACATCTCAGCCCACTCCCAATGCAATGCACATGCCATGAATGCAACAACAAAATCGTCTAGGGCCAGTACGCCCATCCTCACCAACTCCGGCACTCAACACTAATCGTCTGGGGCCCGTACGCCCATCCTCACCATCTCCGGCACTCAATATTTGGCTTCATAAATTTTACGAATGTTGGAAAGTTGTTATTTAACATCCTCTTATTTTTTCTTAGCTTGTATTAATTTTCTAGAATTTTCTACTAATTTTCCCTTAATTAATTTCATTTACTACTAATTATTTTTAATTACTTACATTTACTAAATTTCAGAAATTAAGTGAAAATAATTTAATTTTAACTTTTTATATTTTTTGGAATTTATTTAGAATTTTCTGATAATTAAATATATTTTTCTGGAATTTTAAACTAACTTTAATTAATTATTTATTATTTATTCATTTCAGAAATTAATTTCCAGATTTTTTTTTCGGCTTGGGCCGCCTGCTACCTGGTCCGGTGTGCTGGCCATCCGGTCCGGTCTGGCAGCCTGGCCGGTCCAACAGTATTTTTTTTATTTTTTTCTATTTCCTTCTAACCTCAATAAAATCTTTGTTTTAACTCCGATTGACCTCAAATCAGTTGCGTTGGACTCGTTATAACGCGACGCAACTTTTGAAGGTGGACACGTCATCACGTGTTCGGACGCGCCGTCAGGGGCCGCGCGTGGGCCCCACGCGCCACCCCCTGAAACGCGTCTGTCAGACCCTTTTTTTCGATTTTCAACCAATCCCTACCTATTCTGGGCTAGATGAAGTTATTCTAAGGTCAAAACGAAATTTTTAAACCTCCCTAAGTATGTAAATCCCTAATCTTTTGAGTTGTTTCAAGAGTATTCTCACCCTAATCCAATCATACCATCAAATTCATATGCATACACTTACATAGCAGCAAGTAAACAGTTACCTCATGCTTTTCAATTAAAACAAATACACATCTATAATATAAACAATTAAAACAAGTAAATCACATAAAATATATCATCAAAGCATGCATGGATCGTACCCGTTTGAGAGGGGAAGAGGCACCTACCTCGATTGACGATAACACCAATAAATTCGACGGACTAAAACTTGGGCTCGGGGTCTCGCCTTCCTTCTTCTTCTCTCTTTTTCTTCTTTTTCTTTTTTCTTTTTTTCTTTCTCTGCTGCCGTGCGTTTGTGTGTGGCTATGCGTGTATGCGTGTATGCGTATATATGGTGGGGGAGTTAGGGTAGATTTTAGGTTTTCCCATTTGGTTTTGGTTTAGGTTTCCTAATGTAACTCTAATCACTATCTAGTTTATTGTTATTTATTATCATCATTACCTTTTATTATTATTATTATTGTTATTATATTGTTATTATTATTTTATTTAGTAATATTAATATATACATATGTCTATATATATATTTTTTTGTCGGGCATAACATCCTACCCACCTTACAAAAAGTTTCGTCCTCGAAACTTGTCGTACCTTATTTGAAGGGCTGTGGATATCTCTCTCGCATCTGCTCCTCGAGCTCCCAAGTCGCCTCGCGCTCCGTGTGATTGGTCCACTGAACTTTAACATGAGGATTGACCCGGTGTCTCAATGCTTGGTCTTTACGATCCACTATCCTGATGGGAGTCTCCTCATATGTCGTATCCAGTCGAATCCTCAACGGTGGCACGTCTAGGACATGGCTTGGATCTGACACATATCTCCTCAACTGAGAAACATGGAATACACTGTGTACATGGCCAAGACAGGGGGTAACGTTAATCGGTAGGCCAGGGTACCGACTCTCTCGAGTACCTCATATAGACCAATGTAGCGAGGCCTCAGCTTACCCTTCAAACCGAAACGTGAAACCCCCTTCATAGGCGACACCTTCAAATAAACTTTCTTGC
The DNA here is from genome assembly GCA_036186865.1 of Eustoma russellianum. Lineage (NCBI taxonomy): Eukaryota > Viridiplantae > Streptophyta > Magnoliopsida > Gentianales > Gentianaceae > Eustoma > Eustoma russellianum. Next base: position 39,942,768 of record AP025040.1, read on the forward strand.
CCACATCGAACTCTAAAGGACGTTGCTTTGAATCAGTCCAGCTCTTGCTCCTGTCTTGAGTAACCTTGAGTCTATCACGTATCAGTTTCACCTTCTCTCTAGTCTGTTCAACCAACTCAGGATCGGTAATAACACGTTCACCAGTCTCATCAAAATGAATGGGGGACCTGCACTTACGCCCATGGAGTGCCTCAAAAGGTGTTATGCCGATGGCACTATGATGGCTATTGTTGTAGGAGAACTCAATCAACTTGATCATATTATCACAGTTCCCCTTTAAGTCCAATGCGCACGCTCTTAACATGTCCTCTAAAGTCTGAATAGTCCTTTCAGACTGACCATCGGTCTTTAGATGAAAGGTGGTACTCAACCGTAGCTCCGTCTCCAACCTTCCCTAACATGCTGACCAAAATCTGGAGGTGAATCTCGGATCACGGTCAAAACGAAGCTCCTCTCAATGAACTCGGCGATGTGTCTCTTCATACTACTCCACCAATAGTGTCTCTTTAGATCAATGTACATCTTTGTAGCACCTGGATGAATCGACAACTTCGAATTGTATGCCTCCTTCAACAATTCCTTCCTTAGATCCTCATTGTCGGGCACGCACAACCTACCATGGTATCAAATACTGCCATCATCATGTATCTGGAAGCCCTCGATCAGACTGGTCAACATCCTCTCTCGAATATCTCTAAGTGTCACATCATCCTTCTGTGCCTCCTTAATCCGCTCAATCAGAGATGGTGTCATAATTAAGGATGCCAGAATATTTTCAGTGGAATCAACAAGGTCAAGGTCGAACTCTGCCATCTCTTTCTCCAATGGTGTCTGTCTGGCGTAACTAGACTTTCTATTCAAGGCATCTGTAACCCGGTTTGCCTTCCCCCAGATGATAACTGATGGCAGATAAATTCTTTTAGTAGCTCAAGTCATCTCCTCTGACACATATCGACTCTTTCTGTGTGAATAAATACTTCAAGCTCATACGATCTGTGAAGAATTTGCACTTTACACCGTATAGATAATGACGCCAAATCTTTAATACAAACATCACCGCTGCCAGCTCCAGATCATGAGTCGGGAAATTTTGTTCATATTGCTTCAACCGTCTCGAAGCGTATGCAATAACCCTATCTCTCTGCCTTAACACGCATCCTAGCCCATTCTTTGAGGCGTCGTTGTAGATGACAAATCCTTCAGTGCCAGAGGGTTGTGCTAACGCTAGTGCAGTCGTCAATTTCTGCTTCAACTCTGCAAAGCTTTTCTCACACTCGGAGGTCCATACAAACTTAGTCTTTTCTGAGTCAATCGACTCAGTGGTGCTGCAATTCTCGAAATCCCTCCACAACCTTGCGATAATAACCGCAAGGCCAAGAAAGCTGCATACCTCAGTGACGTTAGTAGGTCAGGGCCATTCTGTGATCGCCTCTATCTTCTTTGGGTCAACCGAAATACCTTCTTCAGAAATCACGTGGCCCAAGAAGGTCACACTCTTCAACCAGAATTCGCACTTACTAAACTTAGCGTACAACTTCTTCTTTCTAAGAGTCTTCAAAACCTCTCGCAAGTGTTCAACATGCGTCTCCTCATCAGGTAAATACACAAAGATGTCGTCTATGAACACTACCACACAATGGTCCAACTGCTCTCTGAACTGAGTTCATCAAATCCATAAAAACCGCAGGTGCATTCATCAGTCCAAAGGGGCATTACCAGAAGCTCGTAGTGCCCGTATCGAGTGTAGAACGCCGTCTTTGCTATATCCTTCGCCTTAGTCCTCAACTGATAGTAGCCTGATCGGAGGTCAATCTTCGAGAACACTCTGGCACCCTTCAACTGATCAAATAGATTGTCCACCCTTTGTAGTAGATATTTATTCTGTATCTTATTAAGCTCACGATAGTCGATGCATAGCCTCAGACTACCGTCCTTCTTCTTCACAAATAATACCGGTGCCCCCAGGGCGAAATACTAGGTCTGATGAACTTCCGGTCCAGCAACTCCTGTAACTGTTCCTTGAGCTCTTTTAACTCTGCTAGTGCCATCCTGTATGGTGCCTTCGAGATGGTTCGCCTTCGAGTATAAGATCAATCTCGAACTCTGCTTCCTGCTCGGTGGTGAACCTAGCTCATCAGGAAAGCCATCCTTAAATTCTCATACCACTGGAATGTCCTCCCCTTTGTTTTCTGCTACTTCTGACCCTGTGGTGGAGGGGCTTGTGCCGGTGTAGGGCACTCTTTAGCGTAATGTGCCTGTTTGCCACAATTGCAGCAAACCTTTTTGAGCTCTCTAGCAATGATCTGTGTGTGAATAATCACAATGTGTATATACTGGGGGTGGCGGTCCAAATGCCTTGAGTGGTTGTGCCGCCGTCGCTGCGGGACTCTCAATCATCAATGGTCGAGATACCGATCCCTGACAGTGCTGTGGTGGTCTGTAAAGATTTCCCGTTCAGATGGCGGCGCAGAATCTTCAGCAATATCTCCGATCTCCTAGGACGGAACTCCTCTCGCGGTCTCTTAGCCCTGTCGACCGCTGCAACCCTCTCGAGATCACCCTCGACCTCAAGACACACCTCCAACAACTCTTCAAAAATGGTAGGCTTGGTGCAGATGATCAATAGCTGAATGCGAGAGCTCAACCCGGTCTTGAACTCCAGCATCTTCGCTTTCTCGTTATCCATGATGACGGGCATGTATCTCGCAAGTGCATGGAACCTCTCAAAATACTGGTCTCCCGTCATGGACTCCTGTGTCAGAAGCTAAAACTCCGTCATCCTCCTATGAATGACACTTTCAGGAATATAGTGCTTCTGGTACTCCTCCCTGAACGGGGTCCATGTCGGCGGTGGAGTCAGTCTGCGTGTCATGCCCTGCCACCATTGCTCGGCATCACCCTCTAAGAATGGTACAACCACATCAACCTTCAGGCCATCCGGAACTTGCATCAACCTCAACTGCTCAGACACATTCTTGAGCCAGATCTCTGCTCCTCTGGTCGTGTGGTACCCCTGATCATAGGTATCCGGTCGTTATGCATTTCCCGATAGAAAAATCAAAGCCCCTGGGGTGGTGGTGCTGATGGTGCTGCAGGGAGCCATCTGTATCTGCTGCTGGGCCACCAATGTAGTCAGCGTGGCCAGGGTATTTGCAAGGACCCTAGGAATAGTCCCCTGACCCTGCTGATCATGGCCATCGTGTCCTCTGTTTCCAGCTGGCGGCTCGCGTCGTGGAGGCATTATCCGGAATTTGAGTTCATGAGATGAATACAGATTAATCCAAAGTAAGTTGAAGGATTGGACGCTTATAAAACGGTAATTAAACAACGAAAGCTCGCCATCGGCACACACCTCCCATAACCCGATCATAACTTAAGTCTAAAATCATCTCTTAAGTCTACTTTGTTTATTAGGGGCAAAATTGTCATTTCGCAAAAGATCATAACTTATGTCTAGTGATCTAGTTAATCCTGCGTTTCCGAGGCGGATCTGAAGCCTCGGCTCTGATACCACCTGTAGCGCCCCGCTCCCGAGCCCTAACATCGGGAACAGTGCACCGCCGTATCTCACTAAGGAGAATACAAAGCGTCGAATCAATCTCTTACTTGTCAAAGATGACGTAGAAATTTTTTCGGAAACGTAAACCATAGCATATATTAAACTTCAATAACCGTCATTACATTGCTAAATAAAACTCTGGAAATAAAATAGTAAGTAGTGTGTGGAAATCCTCAAAATATAAATAAGAACAAAACAGCTGCAGTCCCCTCATATCCTAGCCGCAGCTCTCAACCAGCCCACTCTGCTATGTCCGTCCCGTCCTCAATGAAGATATGCTCGTAGTCCTCATCCGGCTCACCTGGGAAGTAGGGGTGAGTGACAGAAATCACCCAGTAGATGCCCGCCTCAAACAAATACAAAACGTACATACCGAAATGATATAGCCACATAGCACATAAACATGATATAACACATAGCACATAACATGATATAACACATAGCACATAAATATAAGATAACTTGCATAAGATAAAGTAAATGCGGTAAGTAAAGCACTCCACATAAAAATGCGCAAGTACGTGATGCATGCTCAATTAACGTGTCACACGCAACAAGAATCATGTCATGCAATATGCCCTAGACCTATATGCAATGCATGATCCCGGGATTGACTGGATGCCTGTAGCCCGTGCACTACAATCCACCCTTGCGGATGCCCGTGGCCCGTACACCACGATCCACCCCAACCGATGCCCGTGGCCCGTGCACCACGATCCACCATAACCAAGTATCCATGGCCCGTACACCATGATCCATCATAATCACATACTCATGGCCCGTACACCATGGTCCACTCCACTCGAGCGTCTGAGACCCGTACATCTCAGCCCACTCCCAATGCAATGCACGTGCCATGAATGCAACAACAAAATCGCCTGGGGCCCGTACGCCCATCCTCACCAACTCCGGCACTCAACACTAATCGTCTGGGGCCCGTACGCCCATCCTCACCATCTCCGGCACTCAATATTTGGCTTCATAAAATTTACGAATATTGGAAAGTTTATTTAGCATTCCTTTTATTTTTACTTAGCTTGTATTAATTTTCTAGAATTTTCTACTAATTTTCCTTATTTAATTCCATTTATTACTAATTATTTTTAATTACTTACATTTCTCAAAATTCAGAAATTAAGTGGGAATAATTTAATTTTAACCTTTTATATTTTCTGGAATTTATTTAGAATTTTCTGATAATTAAATATATTTTTCTGGAATTTTAAACTAATTTTAATTAATTATTATTATTTATTCATTTCAGAAATTATTTCCAGATTATTATTTTCCAGATTTTTTTTTTCTATTTCCTTCTAACCTCCATAAAATCTTCGTTTAACTCCGATTGACCTCAAACCAGTTGCGTTGGACTCGTTATAACGCGACGCAACTTTTGAAGGTGGACACGTCATCACGTGTTCTCGGACGCCCGTCAGGGCCGCGCGTGGGCCCCACGCGCCACCCCCTGAAACGCGTCTGTCAGACCCTTTTTTTTCGATTTTCAACCAATCCCTACCTATTCCGGGCTAGATGAAGTTATTCTAAGGCCAAAACGAAATTTTTAAACCTCCCTAAGTATGTAAATCCCTAATCTTTTGAGTTGTTTCAAGAGTATTCTCACCCTAATCCAATCATACCATCAAATTCATATGCATACACGTACATAGCAGCAAGTAAACATTACCTCATGCTTTTCAATTATAAACAATACACATCTATAATATAATAATTAAAACAAGTAAATCACATAAAATATATCATCAAAGCATGCATGGATCGTACCCGTTTGAGGGGGAAAGAGGCACCTACCTCGATTGACGATAACACCAATAAATTCGACGGACTAAAACTTGGGCTCGAGGTCTCGCCTTCCTTCTTCTTCTCTCTTTTTCTTCTTTTTCTTTTTCTTTTTTTTTTTCTTCTCTGCTGCCGTGCGTTTGTGTGTGGCTATGCGTGTATGCGTATATACTATGCGTGTATGCGTATATAGGTGGGGGAGTTAGGGTAGATTTTAGGTTTTCCCATTTGGTTTTGGTTTAGGTTTCCTAATGTAACTCTAATCACTATCTAGTTTTATAGTTATCTTTATATATCATCATTACCTTTATTATTATTATTATTGTTATATTATTATTGTTATTGTTATTTTTATTTAGTAATATTAATATATACATATGTCTATATATATATTTTTTGTCGGCCATAACATCATGTCACCGAAGTGCGAAGTTTCTTGGGTCTAGCGGGTTATTACAGAAAGTTTGTCGAGGGATTCTCAAGCATAGCAGTGCCTCTCAGTCGCCTTACCCAAAAGAACTCCAAGTTTGAGTGGACGGCGGAATCGAGCAAAGTTCACGAGCTTAAGAAAGATTAAACCACAGCTCTAGTATTGGCTCAACCATTTGAACTGATGGGTTTGTGATTTATAGCGATGCGTCGAAAATGGTTTAGGTACGTAAACTGTAGCATAAGGTTATGATTTTTTTTATCAATTAAGTTTAGTCTAATACCTTGATTTTAGGTTGTGTTTTGCTGAATGAACGGTTATTGCAATATGCTTCAAGACAGCTAAAGACTTATGAACAAAAACTATCTTGACGCACGACCTTGAACTTGCAGCAGTTGTGTTCACTTTGAAGATCTGGCGGCATTATTATATGGAGAAAGTGCGCGGTATTCACGGATCATAAGAGTTTAAAGTATTTGTCTCTCTCAGAAAAATTAAAAACATGAACAGCGGAGATGGTTTGGAATTGTTGAAAGATTAAGATTGACCATTAATTACCACCCAGGAAAGCCAAATAAAGTAGCGGACACGTTAAGTAGGAAATGCAGCCATGCACGGCAATCACCACTGGAAAGAGAATAGAGGAATTTGGTTTAGATTTTGATTGACTCCACGGTTGAACGCATTGACAGCATTGACCATTACAACACCGAGTTTGATTGACCGGTAAAAGAGGCTCAAAGAATGATAAGACCCTAAGTGAGATAATGGAAAAGGATGAAACATGAGCAGTCGAAGGATTTCAGATCAAAGAGGATGGGAGTCTATGGTTCAGGAAGATTGTGTGTGCCTGATGTTGAAGAACTTAGAAGGGAAATTTTGCAAGAAGCTCACACAGCTCAAGGCTATCAATACATCCTGGTAGTACCAAGATGTACAGAGACCTCAAGCAGAATTACTGTGGTCCGGGATGAAAAGACATATTGCTGAGTTTATTGAGAGAGTTTGGTTTGTCAGCAAGTCCAGGCGAACACCAACGGCCTGGGCTTGGTTGATGCCATTGGAATTCCGGAATGGAAATGGGAACATGTCACGATGGATTTCATAGCCGTTACCAAAGACAGAAATGGACATATATGATTTGGGTTTGTGGATCGATTAACCAAGTCTGCGCATTTCCTACCCATTTCAAGTGAAGCGTCTCTTGACAAGTTAGTGAATTCATATATGGAGAATATTGTTAGCTTGCACGGTGTTCCAGTAAGTATAGTGTCTGACTGAGATCCACGGTTTAAATCTAGTTCTGGACAGCATTTCAGAAAGCTATGGTACAGAATTAAGGTTGAGTACGGCGTATCATCCTCAAACCGATGGTCAGTCCGGCGGACTATTTAGACCCTGGAAGATATGTTAAGGGCTTGCGTGTTGGATTTCAAAGGGAGTTGGGATGGAATGGTAAAGCTAATGGAATTCTCATATAATAACAGTCACCATAGTGCAATTGACATGGCTCCTTTTGAAGCATTATATGGAAGAAAGTGTAGGACCCCGAATTATTAATGATGAAGTTTGGTGTAGGACAATCACCAGACCCGAGCTATTGGAGAAGACGCTAGAAAGGTGAAAATCATAGGGATAGACTCAAAACGGCTCAAGACCGCAACAAAAGTTGGACGGATTCCAAGCTACGACCATTGGAATTTAATGTAGGTGAGAAGGTTTACTTAAAAGTGTCACTACGAAGGTATCACGAGGTTTTGGAGTTAAATGCAAGCTAAGTCCCCGTTTTATTGGCCCCTATAAATACTGGAGAAGGTAGGAACTCTGGCATATAGGTTGGCATTACTCCGGTATTGGCGCAAGTTCACAACGTATTCCACGTGTCACAATTAAGAAAGTACGTGACGGATCCAACATGTGATTGAACCCACCCTTTGGAACTCAAGGGCGATGTTACCTACGAAGAGATACCTGTGAGGATTGTAGACCGAAAGGACCAAGTGTTGAGGAAATGGGTGATCCCTTATGTGAAGGTTCAGTGGAGCAACCACACGGAACGCGAGGCCACTTGGGAACTCGAAGAGCAGATGCAGGAGAAGTATCCTCAACTCTTCGACTAAGGTACATAAGTTTCGAAGACGAAACTTTCTGTAAGGGGGGTGGAATGTCATACCCCGTAACTTTTAAGTACGACTTTCAATAGTTAGAAGTCAACTTTAAATATAATTTCATTAATGCATAGGTTTACGAGGCTGAGTTAGATAAAATATAGGTGAGAAAATAAGCAAAATGGTGAATTAAGAAATTAGGCTAAATTACCCAAAGTACCCCTCCCCACTTAAATGATGGGGGAGTTACACAAAGGGTATAACTCCCATTAGCCTAGCTATCGGTTACAAAAACAAGGGAGGGGGGGGGGACAGGCTGAAAGACAAAGAGAAGAAAGAGGAAAGGAAAAAAAGAGAAAGAGAAAGAGAGAAAGGAAGAAGAAAGAAGAAGAACTTGCAGTCAACCTAGGCTCAATCCTTATTGAAATCCTACAGCACATTCGTAAGCCTAATTAGAACAAAGGCAAATAATCTTTCTATACGCTTTACGTAAATTTTGATTCTATAGGCTCTATGTTCTTATAAAGAGAAAATTCCAGATCATACATTAGTAACTTTGATTTGTTTATATTGAATTCTTTACTATATGTAATTGTTGTTGTTGTTGTTGGAGTAAAGTCATGTTCTTTGGGCCAACTTCTGAAATGATTATTTTGTGATCTTTCTTGACAAACATGCCTTTAAAACTGTGATCTTTGGTGTAAATATTGTGTTGTGATAGGTTATGGCGTTTTTCAAGTCTTGTCTTAAATGATTTAAGATGAATGAAGAAAGGTTTGAAGGTGTAGAAGGTGTTTTGCTGCAAATTGAGTGTTGATTACAGATTGAGGATTCATTTAGAGATATGAATAATAGAAGACTTAAGGTTGATGCAAACTGATAGATGTAAGGATTAAACTCATGTTAGTTGTGAGTAAAGCATGATGAATCTAGGTGCTAAGATGGATCTTGAAGTGTAAACATGAAAGGGTTGAAGGAGGAAGGGTGATAAGAGGAAGTTACTGCAGAAAATCGCAGTTCTGGAACCGTCAGAAACACTTCGAACACCTACTTTAGGCGCTTCAAGTCACATTAGGCGCCTAAAGTAGGCGTTCAATGTGTCTCAGTGCATCTCCGCACACTTCGAACACCTACACTAGGCACTTCATGTCAACATAAGACGCTTCATGTTGGCGTCGATGTATACCAGCACATTCCCGAACACTCTCGAAATGCTAGTATAGGCGCCTCGTGTCACTTTAGGCGCCTCAAGTAGGCGTTTCAAGTATACTGGAAGTCTTTTGACCCATTAGGCGCCCTATGTATGTGTAATAACTCTACTCTCTCCTTTGATTATAAAATGCAAGGGTATTTGAGGTGTTCTTGAGGAATAGATGTTAGGTGCAATTAAGTAAGGAGAAGATTGAATCCCAAGTGAGTTGACCGAAAACGAACGGACTTAGAAAGGTACGAGCATGGAGTGCTTGAGGTGCAAGATCATTATACTTGATAATTAAGAAGTGTGTTTATGTTACATGTTTGATATGAAGTGCATGAGCATCCTGCATCATGACATGAACACTTTGCATTTGACATGAGAATTGCTTTGCGAAAGAACAATGTGTTTACAAGAGAAGATTAAAGTTTTCGAAAAGCAAACTGTGGCTGCTGGTTGATCGCAGGGTATAAAAGTCACGCCTGCGAAAGCAGGGTATAAAAGCATGACCTGTGAATCAAAAGCAGGGTATAAAGTATGTTATGGGGCCGTGGACCTATCAGCACGGATATATGATATATGTAATGGGGCCGTAGACTTTTCAGTACGGAGTATAAAGTTATATGTGATGGGGTCGTGGGACCTTTCAGCACGGGGTATAAAGTTCTGTTTGCTGTGGACTGATCACCCACAGGGTATAAAGTTCTGCTACGCGAAGAATATGAAAAGTTTGTGAAATGACACGCATAGCACGTTTACGAAAGAAGTCATATGCATGGGTTCTGTGTGTGGTTTTAAAGAAGTACATGCATCATGTTACACGAAGCATAAGATTTGACATGCAAGAAATGTGACTAGCTTATGTTCTGTTTATGTGGTATGTATTTTAGTTACATGTTTGTTCTCATATCCGCGTATCATTTATGTGATTTATCTGTTTTGAGAAATCGTTATAAAGATGCTTTTTGCTAACCCGAGTATCTTATTTTGGGCAATGACTTATACAGTGGTGACTCGTCGTGTGTGATCCCGTAAGGTGTATAGACGGGTTACTTGTTGGCGATGTTTTCGCTAAGAACAGATACTTCATTTTCTTTCAAGGTGAGCCAGAATATGAAATGATATTTGTCGAAGACGATGGCGAGTGGGCTCAATGGGATGATGGTCATGGAGGTAGATAGATTTTGATCATTCCAAGTTGGAAGACTCGATCTTTATTATGTTGTACTGAATGATATGCTAGACAGCTAACCGAACACTTTTATTTCCGGTGTTTTCTTTGGTTACATTGGTGTTAATGAAGTTTTAAATTTTACGATGTTTCTGCTGATTTATCTTACGTCACGGATGACGTGAACTTGATCTGCTTTGACGCTTCGTAGTCCTCGTAGTAGACTACGGCGGTTGCACTGGTTCTAATGCCAGTATCGGCGGGCCGGGACGCTACATATTCAACCATACCTCAAGCTACATGCCTCGAATTAACATGATTCAAATTAGATTGGAAAGCTAAAATCTATGGCTACAAATCTCAAGACGAGCATGTCATCAGAATAATCTTCTACAAGGGTCAAAAAAACGCGTCACAGAGTCAGCCTAAATTGTAGAGTCGTAGTTTAAGTAGGATTTTTGTAATTTCCTAACTAGTTTAGGTTTTCTAGGCTTTATCTTCTATATAAACCCCTTGTAGTGTCATATTAATCCGAGTTAAATAATATGATTGATATTTTCGCATAAGGCTATTTTGCAAGGTTTTCTTTGTGTTTTTGATCTTTAATCACAGTAAAATTCTATATCAACGTCTTGAGCAAACGCTGTGAGGGAATCGAATCTTTCAAACTTGAAGATACGTCCCAAGGGTAAGAATTCATTTTTGACCACGAACAAGCTGCAAGGTTGGAGGATCTTGCTCGTTCCATATCAAGAAGGCATATGGCCAAGGGTCGTGAAGACCATTCTTGACAGCCGACACATGACGTCTTGTTGAAGATTTGTTAGAACAAGGAACAATCTAATCTTTTGCATCATCAATACGCATCAGTTTTGGTATTAGAGCTAAGGTCTCTTGTTCTAATTCTCATTGTTATTTTGTACAATAACTGTTACGCCCATTATTTTTTTTTAAAAAAGAGAGATAAAGGGAGAAAGAAAATAGGGATAACTCTTAGACTACTTAAGATTGGAATTAGGATATGTGTTGCCTAGTATATCCTAAGTTTACTTGGAAGGAAAATACCTAACAAATTTATCCTAAACCCTTTTCTTTAAATTTATATATATATATCACACACAAAGAAAAAAAAATTCAAACATGCACACATACTCTCTTTGCATTAGGTAACGGCAAGAGAGAGAGAGAGAAAAATAAAAAAATATATAGGACAGGCGCAAAAGCACCCCTCTAGCCGCCATCACTATTAGGCCAAAATTGGTCTCTTCTGGTCTTTTTTTTATACAAATATCATCCAATGCTATTAGGGAGAAAAGCAGGGTTTGAGAAAAGAAATCCCCGCGTAGTAAGTTAATTCGTCAAAAATGTAGGTGCCTCTTTCCCCTCAAAGGAATACGATTCAAGCATGCCCTAATGTATATATTATGTGTTTTGTTGTCTTTAATTGTTTAAATGAGAGCATGTTAATTGATTTTGCATGTGTTTGGTGGGATTTAAATTGTTTATATGAAAGTATGATTGGATTTGTTGAAAAGGCATGATCTTTGCATACGTGGAAGTTTTTTCTATATATGTGTTCTTGAATTAATAAAAGTGTTAGGATTGGAATCAAATTGTACAACTTCCTCAAGATTAGACTCCTTAAAAGTGGTGTTTTGGCCTTAGAAAAAGTTCATTCTAGCCCGGAATAGGTTGGGATTGGATTGAAAGTCGAAAAAACAGATCTGAAAGACGCGTTTCAGGGGGGGTGGCGCGTGGGGCCCACGCGCGGCCCATGACGGCGCGTCTGGACACATGATGACGTGTCCACTTTCAAAAGATGCGTCTCGTTATAACAAGTCCAACGCAACTAATTTGAGGTCAATCGGAATTAAAACAAAGATTTTATTGAGGTTAGAAGGAAATAGAATTTAATTAAAAAAAAGAAAACCTACTGGACCGGTCAGGCTGCCGGACCGGACCGGTATGGCCAGCGGACCGGACCAGGCCAGCGGACCGGCCCAAACCAGAAATTTAAAAAAAAATCTGAAAAATTAATTTCTGAAATGAATAAATGATAAATAATTAATTAAATTAGTTTAAAATTCCAGAAAAATATATTTATTTATCAGAAAATTCTAAATAAATTACAGAAAATATAAAGGTTAAAATTAAATTATTCTCCCTTAATTTCTGAATTTTGGTAAATGCAGAGAATTAAAAATAATTAGTAATAAATGGAATTAAATAAGGAAAAATTAGTAGAAAATTTTAGAAAATTTATACAAGCTAAGGAAAATAAAGTGATGATAAATGACAACTTTTCAATGTTCGTAAAATTTACTAAACTAAATATTGAGTGCCGGAGATGGTGAGGATGGGCGTACGGGCCCCAGACGACTAAATATTGAGTGACGAATTTGGTTAGGATGGGCGTACGGGCCCCAGACGACTTTTGTTGTTGCATTCATGGCACGTGCATTTGCATTTGGAGTGGATTGAGATGTACGGGTCTCAGACGCTCGAGTGGAGTGGACCATGGTGTACGGGCCATGAGTGTTCGGTTATGGTGGTTCATGGTGTACGGGCCATGAGTATCGGTTATGGTGGATCATGGTGTACGAGCCATGGGCATCGGTTATGGTGGATCGTGGTGTACGGGCCACAGGCATCGGTTGGGGTGAATCGTGGTGTACGGGCCACGGGCATCCGTAAGGGTGGATTGTAGTGTACGGGCTACAGGCATCCAGTCAATCCCGGGATCATGCATTGCATATAGGTCTAGGGGCATATTGCATGACATGATTCTTGTTGCGTGTGACACGTTGATTGAGCATGCATCACGTACTTGCGCATTTTTATGTGGAGTGCTTTACTTACCACATTTACTTTTCTTATGTATGTTATCTTATATTTATGTGCTATGAAGTTTTATCTTATATTATGTGCTATGTTGGTTATATCATATCTATGTGCTATGTGGCTATATCATTTCGGTATGTACGTTTTGTATTTGTTTGAGGCAGGCATCTACTGAGTGATTTCTGTCACTCACCCCTACTTCCCAGGTGAGCCGGATGAGGACTACGAGCGCATCTTCGTTGAGGACGGGAAGGACATAGTAGAGTGGGCCGGTTGATAGCTACATCTAGGATACGATGGGACTCTGCAGCTGACTGTTTTTAGTTATCTTTGGGATTTTCATAGACTTCTTTATTGTTTTATTGTCATACTTTTTTTATTTAGTGATGTAATAACAATTATTCGAGTTTAATTTAAGTTATGATTTACGTTTTCCGCGAAAAAAATTTCTACGTCATTTCTGACAAGTAAGAGATTGATTCGACGCCTTGTATTCTCCTTAGCGAGATACGGCGGACGCACTGTTCCCGAGGCTAGGGCTCGAGAGCGGGGCGCTACAATAACCTGTTTATAAACATCATACATTCTCTGTACAAACAAAATTGTTGTAACAAAATCGATTTAAAGTGTAACAGAAGCGAGCAGACTTGTAAAAAAAAAAGGAAGAGAATCAACTGAAACTGAACGGAAGTTGCCATTTCCGTCCTTAGCACCCTGTACGTTACCTCTCTTTTATTTGGGTTGGGGATCTCCTCACCGCGCGGTGAGTCACCGTGCGGTCCACAGCGCGACACGTGGCAATAGATGGGGGGGCGGTGAGGCTGGATGAGGGTAACCCTCATCTAGCCTCACCACCCTCCCCTGTTGCCACGTGTCACGCGGTGACGCGTGCGGTGAGGGGAGTGGGGGTGAGGAGATTTGAACCCCTTTTATTTGGCGTTATGAATGAGTTGCTCAATCTCTTCCAATTGCTCATAGAAACATTTATGCTATAAAAACGATGATAACATGTAGGAATAATTTGTAACCACCATTTCTCTGAGTTTTCCATCTGAAAGTCTGAGCCCCTCTTTTTAACTCTGCCGAGTGATTCTCATTTGTATTCCGCATGAATTTCTATAAAACGGGTGCAAGAGAGGTCAGATTCAATGATTTAGTCTTTTGCTCGTATGATTAATTATTAAAATGAATTATTTAACTTAGGACTTCTCAATCTTTGGCTGACATATAATTGTTGTAAATAGAGTGTTGTCACTTCATTTTCGTGTTTTTCACTCAACTTTTATATTCGTATAGATTTTATTGTTATATTATTATTCGTTTTATATGACCTAAGTGACGAATAATTAGAAGTTTGAACATTGGAGCAGAAGAAGAAATCAGAGTAGAAGCTGCTGCCTTCACGTCGCTTTCCTCAGCCTTTTGTGACTGACCCCAACCTCTTTTCACACCCACTTCAGCTTGATACGTCAATTGACACCTTAACAGACAAAACACTGAAAACCCACTATCTTTTTTAAACGGTAGAAGGTGATCCTGAGTGTCCCAACGAATCTCAATTAGATTCGCCATAATATAAATTACGTCATTTAACGATATTTTATATAAGATTAAGATAGTTAAACAAACCAAACAGTTTACGAACTATTCAAATTCGATTAATATTTGATTCGAGTTCATTTTTTATTTTTACTTAAACGAGCTGAATTCGAACACCATTTGGGTTCGTTAACAAGAACTAGCCAAATTCGATTAATATTTGATTCGAGTTCATTTGCTATTTTACTTAAACGAGCTGAATTCGAACACCATTTGGGTTCGTTAACAAGAACTAGCCAAATTGTTTGCGACTTGTTTGACTCGTTTAAACAGTTATAGGGTTATCGAGCTGAACTCGACCAATTTAAAACTCGTTACTGTAAACGAACCGAGCCAAACAGTTTGTTTAGCTAAAAGAATCTGAATTTAAAAACCTAGTATTCTGTTTGGCTCGGTTCGTTAACACCCTTAGATAAGATGTCTATGACTTGATGTATATAAGATGTATGAGTCTAAATTCGTTATGATATAAAAAAGTTGACGGTAGGACTTAAACATTTGTATTACGACTGTCAAAATTCAAACGACATTCTTAGATATAATGTAGCGCCCCGCTCCCGAACCCTAGCATTGGGAATGGTGCACCCGACGTAGTGTGCTATGAGAGCTGCAAGGTATCGTTCAATTCTCTTATACATCAGCAGTGACGTAGAAAATTTCGCAGCGGAAACGAAATAAATTAAAAGAAACATTCATTTTGTTTCAACGTCCCAAATTTAACATGAGATAAGTACCAAGTCTAAGTCCACTATTACATCTCATCATAAAAGAAATAAAACTTCTAAAGTAAACATTTTCTGGCTCTGACTACCCCCACTGTCCGAACTCAGATCCGTCTTCTATGTATATGTAATCATACTCCTGCTCACCTGGGGAAAAATAAAGGGGTGAGTGATATAGAAATATCACTCAGTAGGTTCTCGTCTCTTTCCGAACAATTTCATATATGACAACAAATAACACGTAACACATGTATAAACATGAATAACTAAGTAAATAAATAAAAGCACAGCACAACAATTATGCGATGTCATGATGCATGCTTGTGTCACACGCAACGGGTTCTCAACATACGAATGCCTGTCTATCTACCGTGCAATGTATGAACCTCGAGGTAATCCTACCACACGCCTCGCCAGGCCACACGCCCCGTCGAGCCACACGCCTCATAGGACCATACGTCCCGTAAGACCACACGCCTCATAGGGTCACACGTCCTGTAGGACCACACGCCTCATAGGGTCATACGTCCCGAAGGACAATGCAAGTGCCACGAAATGCGAATGAAATATGTAACATATTTTTTTTCCCTTTTTTCCATTTTTCTTCCTCCTTATTTTCACATTTCTTCTCATTTTCTTTGAAATAATGTTTTTCTTTAATGTATTAACTTCTTTTTATAAAACTTCATTTGCTTCCTGAATTATATTTTAGCTTTTTATGTTTTGTACATTTTAAGATACTTAGATATACTTTATTATTATTATTAGTATTATTATTATTATCATCATCATCTTAAAAAACAACAAGACAAACTTGCTTTTATTTATTTATTTATTATTTGTTATACATATTTTCTTTTATTTTATGTATTTACCGAACATAATTTTTTTATAAAAAGTTTCTATTATTTATTTAAAATAAAGCCCAGTTTTTTTTAAATTACATAAACCAAACCAACCCTCCCCCAAAAACCCAAACCACCAGCCCACTTATCCAGTCCACATTCACGCCACCTTTTTCTTTTTAACCTTCTCTTCCATTTGAACCAACACCAAGCCGGCTCACTTTTTTTTCCTTTCCCTATTTTCCAGCGGCCCATCCGAAAATCCCTCCAGCCTGCAGTCCACTATCTCTTCCTCCTCCCCTAACCCAAATTCATTATTTTTTCTTCTTAACCCAATATAACTTCAACTCTATTTCCAATTTAATTACAAGCTTCTTTCTTTCTTTTTGTCTAATTAAACTCTAATTAAGCCCTGCAATCACAACACTGCCGAAACAACCCTTTTTTGTTATTGTATCTTTTTATACCTCCACTGATAACTTTATGTATATGTATACCAAAATTTGTCTAAAATTGGTTTTTACAATTCATATATCGAATATATACTCATATCAGTTTTTTTATATCACAACCGAAAGACATAAATTAAACAATAAACATATCATAACATTTTTATGCAACAAGAAAGCAACTTGAACATATAAAACTTCAACTTGAATTATAACATGCCAAAATAAACAACAATTTAAAAATATAACAAATAACTACATATATGAAATTAGCTCAAAAAGAGGGGAGTCACCTACCTCTTGGTTGTAAACTAACAATTTTGATGGTGTGGTGGTGTTGGTGGTGTTTTGTCTTCTTCTCCATTTTTTTTTCTTCCTTCTTTCACTTTTTCCTTCCTCTCTTTATCTCCTCTCTTTTACCTTCTCAGCACTTCACACACTTGTTCTTTCATTCAACTCACGGCACCTTCACTTCTTTTTCCTTCCTTTGTTTTGATTTGGCCGCTTGGCCTTTTTAATTTAAGAGAAGGGAAAGTTTCATTCCCCCTTGATAATTAGGATAAGAGAGATATTAATGTAATTTAAGGGTATTAATGGTGAGGGTAATGTCAAAGGTTTTTTTTTTCCTTTTTTTATTTTATTATTTCTTTTCCCTATGGGTTATAACAGTCTACCCCCCTCACAATAAGTTTCGACCACGAAACTTGCGTATGGCGAAATCGGTATTTTGGTTATGGTATGCCCTACGTACACGTGTTCCTTAACCGATTGACTCCTTAAATTTAGGATCGTAACTTATTTCAAGGATTGTTCTTAGTGCCATCATTTCTTAAGCCTAAGATCACGTTTTATTTCTAAAATCATGCTTACCGTATAATCAACGCTTATGACTATCTTCAGTACTTATGCCCAATGTCAACTCCTAATCGGAATCATTACTTATGTTTAAGATGGCGACTTATGTTCAGGATCATCGCTTATAACTGAGAGCAAGTACCTATGTTCATGATCTTTGCTTATGTTCAAATCATCACTTATGTCTAAGATTGTGACTTAGGACAACACCGTAACTTAATTTCTAATATCATGGCCTAAATCTACATTTCCGCCGTGGATCTAGAACCATTCCTTGAAGATCATACTGTCTGCACGTATACCTCTTAAACTCATTCTGGAATTAGATCCAAGTGATCGGTGGTGTCAGTTGTGCTGCGCCACCACTCCTCCACATCTTCTTGTGCTTGGGGATAATCCCCTGATTCTGGGGGTTCTCACCACCATTTCCTCTATTACCGGCTTGTTCACGTCTTGCCGACATTTTTCTAGAATTTAGAACGGTCGAAAATATATTTATTTAAATAAATGATAAGTTAGGGGGTATTTGGGAATTTTAACTACTTAGGGGGTTTGCATGCAAAGGTTCAGAGGTAATTTAGGAAAGTCTGTCGTTTACGAAATTCATGCTAAAGTTAGGGGCAAGAATGGTAATTAAGTAAGGAAACGATCGCTCACTCTCATACCCCTTAACCCGATCATAACTTAAGTCTAAGATCATCACCTAGGCCTGTGTTGCTTCTCAGGGGTAATATCGTCATTTTAAGAAAACATCGTAACTTAAGTTTACGTGGTCTAGTTAATCCTACGTTTCCGAGGCAGATCTGGAGCCTCGGCTCTGATACCACCTGTAGCGTCCCGTTTCCGAACCCTAGCATCAGGAACCGTGCACCCGCCGTAGTCTGCTATGAGAGCTACAAGGCGTTGTTCAATTCTCTTATACGTCAGCAGTGACGTAGAAAATTCGCATCGGAAACGAAATAAATTAAAAGAAACATTCATTTTGTTTCAACGTCCCAAATTTAACATGAGATAAGTACCAAGTCTAAGTCCACTATTACATCTCATCATAAAGAAATAAAACTTCTAAAGTAAAACATTTTCTGGCTCTGACTACCCCACTGTCCGAACTCAGATCCCGTCTTCTATGTATATGTAATCATACTCCTGCTCACCTGGGGAAAAATAAAGGGGTGAGTGATATAGAAATATCACTCAGTAGGTTCTCGTCTCTTTCCGAACAATTTCATATATGACAACAAATAACACGTAACACATGTATAAACATGAATAACTAAGTAAATAAATAAAAGCACAGCACAACAATTATGCGATGTCATGATGCATGCTTGTGTCACACGCAACGGGTTCTCAACATACGAATGCCTGTCTATCTACCGTGCAATGTATGAACCTCGAGGTAATCCTACCACACGCCTCGCCAGGCCACACGCCCCGTCGAGCCACACGCCTCATAGGACCATACGTCCCGTAAGACCACACGCCTCATAGGGTCACACGTCCTGTAGGACCACACGCCTCATAGGGTCATACGTCCCGAAGGACAATGCAAGTGCCACGAATTTTAACTACTTAGGGGGTTGCATGCAAAGGTTCAGAGGTAATTTAGGAAAGTCTGTCGTTTACGAAATTCATGCTAAAGTTAGGGGCAGAATGGTAATTAAGTAAGGAAACGATCGCTCACTCTCATACCCCTTAACCCGATCATAACTTAAGTCTAAGATCATCACCTAGGCCTGTGTTGCTTCTCAGGGGTAATATCGTCATTTTAAGAAAACATCGTAACTTAAGTTTACGTGGTCTAGTTAATCCTACGTTTCCGAGGCAGATCTGGAGCCTCGGCTCTGATACCACCTGTAGCGTCCCGTTTCCGAACCCTAGCATCAGGAACCGTGCACCCGCCGTAGTCTGCTATGAGAGCTACAAGGCGTTGTTCAATTCTCTTATACGTCAGCAGTGACGTAGAAAATTTCGCATCGGAAACGAAATAAATTAAAAGAAACATTCATTTTGTTTCAACGTCCCAAATTTAACATGAGATAAGTACCAAGTCTAAGTCCACTATTACATCTCATCATAAAAGAAATAAAACTTCTAAAGTAAAACATTTTCTGGCTCTGACTGCCCCACTGCCCGAACTCAGATCTGTCTTCTATGTATATGTAATCGTACTCCCTGCTCACCTGGGGAAAAATAAAGGGGTGAGTGATATAGAAATATCACTCAGTAGGTTGCCGCCTCTTTCCGAACAATTTCATATATGACAACAAATAACACGCAGCACATGTATAAACATGAATAACTAAGTAAATAAATAAAAGCACAGCACAACAATTATGCGATGTCATGATGCATGCTTGTGTCACACACAACGGGTTCTCAACATACGAATGCCTGTCTATCTACCGTGCAATGTATGAACCTCGAGGTAATCCCTCCAGCCTGCAGCCCACTATCTCTTCCTCCTCCCCTAACCCAAATTCATTATTTTTTCTTCTTAACCCAATATAACTTCAACTCTATTTCCAATTTAATTACAAGCTTCTTTCTTTCTTTTTGTTTAATTAACTCTAATTAAGCCCTGCAATCACAACACTGCCGAAACACCCTTTTTGTTATTATATCTTTTTATACCTCCACTGATAACTTTATGTATATGTATACCAAAATTTGTCTAAAATTGGTTTTTACAATTCATATATCGAATATATACTCATATCAGTTTTTTTATATCACAGCCGAAAGACATAAATTAAACAATAAACATATCATAACATTTTTATGCAACAAGAAAGCAACTTGAACATATAAACATCAACTTGAATCATAACATGCCAAAATAAACAACAATTTAAACATATAACAAATAACTACATATATGAAATTAGCTCAAAAAGAGAGGAGTCACCTACCTCTTGGTTGTAAACTAACAATTTTGATGGTGTGGTGGTGTTGGTGGTGTTTGTTTTCTTCTCCATTTTTTTCTTCCTTCTTTCACTTTTCCTTCCTCTCTTTATCTCCTCTCTTTTACCTTCTCAGCAATTCACACACTTGTTCTTTCCTTCAACTCAAGACACCTTCACTTCTTTTTCCTTCCTTTGTTTTGATTTGGCCGCTTGGCCTTTTTAATTTAAGAGGGGGAAAGTTTCATCTCCCCTTGATAATTAGGATAAGAGAGATATTAATGTAATTTAAGGGTACTAATGGTGAGGGTAATGTCAAAGGTTTTTTTCCTTTATTTTTATTTTATTATTTCTTTTCCCTATGGGTTATAACATATAATCTATCATTCGATTTTGAACTAAACTACGTCCTACCCTACTACCCTTCTCATTTCATTTAAATAAAGATTAACCAATCTGCAATATGAAGGTTTTCACTCTCCCGCGTAAATTTTGGTAGAGAAAGTAAATAATCGTTGTTCTGCAATAAACAAATCTGTGTTTGTTTTATTATCTACAAATATTTCAAATTTCAGTCACCTATAAAATTCAAATTCTTAAATATTGATCTGCACCCCTATAACATGAGCATGGAACAACACTCATGTTTTTACACTGATCATACATCGTGCAGAGTTACCAATTTATCTTTGAGAGCAAAGGTTGAATGCCCGATTTAGAGAGATATTACTATTTTAGCTTCAAAAAGTTTCATATGTTATATGATGCAAATCATGTATTCAATGCAAAAATGTTATGCTTCTTACTGAATGATTATTGATTAGTTCTTTTATCAATATTCTTATTTTAGAAGTAATTATGTAGAAACTAGTGATTTGATGTTTTAGAGAAAAGAACTAGATTTAACTAGCAAAGGAGTTTGGGAATACTATTTGCATTACGGGCGAATTTAGGGTTCCACGATGAACCTGATCGTAGATGAGCAATTGGCCGGGGATTTCGAGACAACGACGGAGGAGTCAGATCAGCTGCGGCGGAGCATCAAGAAGTACAAACGGCATGCACAGGCAGATCTAATGCCACCATCGCCAAGGGAGCCACAATCGCAGGGGTTCTAGGGATAGCGAAGCTTCACCGATGTGCTGCGAGGACCGCCAGTGGAGCGTGCAATATACACTAGTGATGGTGATGATTCTGATTTGGAGATTATGATGGATGAGGGCGGTGGCGTGTCCGAGGGGCCGGAAGAACAGCAGGCGGGTCAAGTGTCTGTGGTGGTGCCGATGGAGAAGTGCCGGATGCTGAGGAGGCCGTTGCGGCGTGCGCTCATAGTGAAGGTGCTAGGCAGGACTATATCGTATCGCATGCTGGGACAGAGACTCAGATCTATATGGAATCTAAATGAGGAGTGCGAGATTATCGACCTTGAAGATGGATACTACATCATCAGGTTTAACTCGAAAACTGACTACCAGTACGTACTAGAAGGGGGCCCCTGGCTTATACAGGGACACTATCTCACGGTTATGAAATGGAAGCCATGCTTCCGGCCAGATAATAGTCCCATTCGAAACACTCTAGCATGGATCAGATTGGAAAAAATACCAATAGAATTTTATGATGAGGAAATATTGATGCAAGTAGGTAACAGGGTTGGCAAGGCAGTTAAGGTTGATCTAACCTCGATGCGAGTGGAAAGGGGGAAGTATGCACGCATCTGTGTTGAGGTGGATCTTACACGGCCCCTCACGTCCATAGTGAGACTGAACGGTGTTGACTACAGGGTTGAATACGAGGGACTTCACATGATATGTTTCGGTAGTGGCAAATATGGGCACCGACGCGAGGATTGTGGAGCTGGGAGTCATGGAAAGGTGCCTGAGGGGGTGCAGCCTGCATCAAGGCATGAGTCGGGTGATGTCTTTGGCCCATGGATGATCGCATCACACAATAGGAGGTAGAGTCCCCAAGGGAAGCAGGGGCGCAGGTGGAGAATGGGTACAATGAGGACACAACTGTAGGTGGGATGCCAACACAGAGGACTGGGGGTGTGCAAAGGGATGGGAGACAGCAAAATGCAGCCAATAAGAGGGTGATGGGGTCTCGGTTTGGAGTGTTGGACGTTGAGCACGGAAACAACGATGAGGGTGCTGAGTCGGTGGAGGGGCTGAGGGCACGATTTGAGCAACTTCCACCTGTGACTAAGAGCGTTGAATTTGCGACAATGTCAAAACTATCGGGAGAGAGCAGTAAACAGCGGATGAAGAAAGGGGTATCCCTCAAGAACCCAGTAAAGGTTCGGTCCCAGCCCAAAACAAGTGTGCCGACCCAGGACACACGGCAGCCTGTGACAGCAAAGGAGAATTATAGTGTACCTGCTGCCCCTGGCCGACCGTATCTGCAGGACCTTACTAACCTCGCTACTATGTACCCCCGGCCCAGACTGCCAAGGCTAGGCAGGATAAAGCTGATCCGGAGGGAGCTTCTATTGGTGATCAGACTCTTGCAGAGTACCCGTGTCAAGCGCAACCCTCCAGACGTGCTAACTACGGTAGGTATCCCTGCTCATACGATGATAGAGATTGGTTCCATAGAACTAGATGCTGGTGTACATGAGGTATGTGATGTGAGAGAGGCCTCTGGTGTGGCCATGGATAATGAGGGGCCCTCTGGCCCGTTGGTTGCATATAATGCTATTGTGTCATGAAGATCATGTTGTGGAACTGTCGGGGTGCACTCGCTCCGGCCTTCTTTTTGTGTCTAAAGGAGCTTGTTCATACATACGAGCCGGACGTACTCTTTTTGATGGAACCCCGTGTAAATAGCGTAAAAGGACGCCAGATTCTTCGGAGCTTTTCTTTCACACAGTTTATTGCCGTGGAGGCAGCAGGCTTTTGTGGCGGTTTGTGGTGTTTTTGGAACTCATCTGCTGTGCAGTTGGAAGTGTTGAGATATTCAGACCAGTATATTCATTTAGCAATTGTGTGTCGCTCTCAAGTGCTTTGGGTGCTCACACTAGTATACGCATCCCCCACTAATGGTATCCGCCGAGAGCTATGGAGAGACTTGACTCAGGCAGGCTTGATGCTTCGATGTCCTTGGTGCTTAATTGGAGATTTCAACGAGGTGATGTCACAAGCAGATAAGAAAGGCGGCAGACAGCTAGGTACACGAACTGCACTTTCTAAGGTGGTTGAGAGGTGTGAGTTGATGCAGCTGCCTTTTTCAGGGCCCCGCTATACGTGGACAAACAATCGAATGGGACGTGGCAGGATATTTGAACGAATAGATCATGCCCTGTGCAACGTGCGCTGGAGTGTGCGGTTCCCACGAGCAGTGTTACATCATCTTCTTAAAACAAGTTCGGATCATCATCCTCTCCTTTTACAGCTCTAGACGCCGTTGCCAAGGGAGGTAAAAGAAATACCCTTCAAGTTCCAATTTGCTTGGTTGGAGTATCATTCTTTCAGGGAATTTTTGAAGGAGAGCTGGAGGGATAGTGGCCACGAGTTTCACATAATACAGGCAGAGTGTACCCAAAACTTAAGTGGTGGTCCCAGAATGTGTTTGGAAATATCAAGATCCGGAAACAAAGGTGTAAGGCACGGTTACAGGGAATCCAGCGAGCTATGCAGCACTACCCCTCCAACTATTTGTTTCGGCTTGAAAAGGAGCTGAACATAGAGCTTCAAGACATACTCAGTCAGGAACAGAAGTATTGGTTTCAGAAGTCACATCTTAATTGGATTATGACAGGAGAGCAGAATACTCGTTACTTCCATGCGACAACTGTAGCTCACCGTCGAAGGAATATGGTGACATGATTGAAGGGATGCACAAGGTGATTGGATAGAAGACCCACAGGGGATGAAGCGCATGGTTGCAGAATTCTATAAGGGCCTATATACAGAGGAATATAATGGAGACCTGCCTCATTTTGATATGCACTTCCCGAGCCTTTCGGATGGTGATAAAGCAATGCTGAATCGAATGGTGTGTGAAGAGGAGATACATAGGGCGGTTATGCAAATGGGAGCTTATAAAAGCCCAGGTCCAGATGGTTACTCGCCAGTGTTCTACCAACAAAATTGGGAGGTTGTGGGTAAATCTGTCACTAAGTTTGTGCTATAAGCTTTCCGGGACCAACGCTTCCCGGTACAAATGAATGAATCCTTAATTGTGATGGTACCAAAGGTGGATACGCCCGAGATGGTAAGCTAATTTCGTCCTATATCACTTACTAATGTTGTGGTTAAGATCATATCCAAAATTATTGCCAATTGGTCGAAGCTTGTGATAGATAAGTTGGTAAGTCAGACTCAATCGAGATTTATTCCGGGTCGGCAAGCATGCGATAACATCATCGTGGCACAAGAAATATTGCACACCATGAAAAGGAAACGGGGCAGATCGGGGCTCATTGCGGTCAACTAGGATCTAGAAAAGGCATACGACCGCGTCCGTTGGAGCTGTCTGGCCTGTGTGCTGCAAGTGATTGGATTTGGGGACGACATGGTGGAGCTTATCATGTTCCTGACAACCACGGCCCAGTTGCGAGTGTTATGGAATGGTGAGGAGTTGGATGCTATTCGACTCCAGTGAGGACTTCGGCAGGGAGACCCCCTCGCACCCTACCTCTTCGTGTTATGCATGGACTTGTTAAGTCAAAGGATACAGAATGCGGTGGATCAGGGTACATGGCAACCCATTCGAGTGTCCAGATGTGGGCCTGCGATATCACACTTGATGTTCGCAGACGATCTACTTCTGTTCGGTGTGGCGTCGGACACACAGGTATCGAGTATGGCAGCATTGCTGACGAAGTTCTGTATTATTTCAGGCCAGCGAGCGAACCCGTCCAAGTCGCATATGTTTGTGTCCCCGAATGTATCATCTGAACGTGTCCAGCAACTGAGTCGACAGTCCAACTGTTATGCCCCGCACTCTCCATAGGGTAGTTAAAAGACAAAGAAGGATTTCACAGAAATTAATGACGGTCAACGGAAATTAAGTAGGCATTAATATGAGGATTAATTAGAAATTAATGAGGGGATTTAATATTAGAATTTATTTATATTTAATTTAGAATGAAATAATTAAGATTTATCCTTTAAGATAAATAGATAATAGATATACTTTAGAAACACCAAACTTTTTCCCTTCCCATATAAAAACTGACAGAACGTCAGTTTTTCCCTTCTCAGAACAGAAAAGGATCGACGCTTCCTTCCCCTCTAGCCCTAGCCGTTTTTTTCCAATCACGTAGAAGAGGAAGATAGCCTCCAGGAATCAATCAAACCCGCATCCGTTCTTCGTTTCTCTATCGAGTAATCAAAGGCAAGTAATCTGTTTATAAGT
This sequence comes from Eustoma russellianum, assembly GCA_036186865.1. Classification (NCBI taxonomy): domain Eukaryota; kingdom Viridiplantae; phylum Streptophyta; class Magnoliopsida; order Gentianales; family Gentianaceae; genus Eustoma; species Eustoma russellianum. The sequence goes on from AP025040.1 coordinate 39,968,600, forward strand.
TCCTACGTTTTGTGAAAGAAAAATGGCCCTATTTTGTTATCAAATTGGATCACCATGCAGTAGATTCGTTCTTTGGTTATGTGTATATGTTTATGTGCTTTCGTTTCAAGATTTGGCCGATGTATATGAAAATGTGATTGTTGTTGTTGTTGAATCGGTGAATGAAATCCTGCAAATCCTTATCCCTTGAATCCCCTCGTGATGTGATTGCGTGGATGCGTGGGTTTGAGAGAGAAAGGAAGGATTTTTGGGTTGTTGTGATGGATGAGTCGTGTGTTAGGCTTGAATCTGTGATTTGTAATTGTGTAGCGTTTAATTCGTAGTTTAAGCATGAGATTATAGCAGGGTTTAGGCTTGGATTGATTGGGGTGAAGTTTGGGATCAATTGGAGTTATGGTTTGTAGTTTCTGCGAAAATCGCAAAGTTTCTGTGCTGGAATCGTGGACATCGATCGATCGATGTGAGGGGATGAAGTACATAGATCGATCGATGTGAGGGGATGAAGTACATAGATCGATCGATGTGAGGGTATGATGTCCTCTGATGGACATCGATCGATCGATGTGAGGGGATGAAGTCACTTCGATCGATCGATGTAGGAAGGGCTGAGAGATCGATGTTCTCTGATGGACATCGATCGATCGATGTGAGGGGATGAAGTCACATAGATCGATCGATGTGAGGGGATGATGTCCACCAGTTTTGTGGAAAAATAGAGAAAGAAAGAGGGAAGCTCGGGGAATCTTTGGGTGACCTTAGAGGCTTCTTAAGACCTGATTAAAGGTAGTCTAAGTCTTGGGAACATGACTAGGATGGTGAATCAATATTGGTGACTTAAATGGGTTCTCGAACCGAGTTTCAACGTGAATGACTTAAGAGGGTTAGGAGATGAACGTACAAGGTGTCTTAGAGTTCAAGGATGGAAAGATAGGGATACTCTCATTGGGTTGTGAACTTTAGAATCAAAGTTAAGCGTTGATAAGCTAGTGGAAGCCTAAGATTTTGATGTGTCAGTTAAGAAAAGCTTGTGCGTGTTGCTTGTACTTGCGCATGTGAATATGTACTGCATACGTGAATGTGAAATGTGAATGTACAAGGAGTCTGCATCATGGCACGTGCATTGCATAAGGTTTGAAAAAGAAATGTGCTTCGGCACAGATTTGCGAAGGTGAAATGCAATGTTAACCGGGATGGAAATTTAAGCCGGGGTGCATTGCAGGACACAAAAGACTGTAACGTTAACCGGGATGGAAATTTAAGCCGGGGTGCGTTACAGGGTATAAAGTCCTCTACAATGTTAATCGGGATGGAAATATAAGCCGAGGTGCATTGTAGAGTTTATGAGAGCTGTGATGTTAATCGGGATGGAATATAAGCCGAGGTGCATCACAGAGCATACGAGCTTGTAACGTTAACCGGGATGGAAATATAAGCCGGGGTGCGTTACAAGGAAATGAGTTAGGAACCGGACATTGTGTCATGCATTGCATTGATTTGAAAGAAATGGCTCATGCATATGTGATTGTGTAGCGTAGTGCATTATTTGACATGCCATCACGAGAGTCGTTGTGGTATGTGTGTTTATGTTATTCGATCGACATTGAATTGCTTACTTGCGTTTCAAGTGGCTGTACCTGATTATTACATGTTCCGCTTATATATTTGAAAATTACAAGACATGTGCCCCTCAATTCCCTCAGTTTATCTATTACTCATGTCTTGCCATGTGTTGATCCTGTATGTCTTATAAGTGGGTTACTTGCTAGTGTTTTCGCTAAGGGTACTACTCTTATTGTGCAGATGAGCCTAGCTATGACATGATTTTCATTGAAGACGACGGCGAGTGGGCTGAGTGGGATGCTTAGAGTGCCTAATGGCGAATAGTCGAGACATATGTTGTTTATTTCAGTTATTTCATTTGTTTGAGGATTTTGGGTTGGCGAACATCATGACTAGTGTTGGGGATTTTAGTATTCTTTGATGTACGAGTTGACGGTTGACATTCGTTAGATACATGTTCCGCTTTACTTTCGTACGTCACTGATGATGTGTACACGAGAGATGAGACGTCTTGTAGTCTTCTCAGTAAGCTATGACGGGTGCACCGGTTCGGATTCTGTTGTCCGGGTCGGGGCGCTTCAGGTGGTATCAGAGCCTAGGCTTCAGATCTACCTCGGAGACCTAGGTTATGACATGTAGAGTTCTAAGTTATGACCTTCACTTTAAGTTGATCTTTAGATTTAAGTATACAATTTCAGATTTAAGCTTGATCTGGGATGGGTGTGTGTACGAGCGCGATTAGTGAAAATCAAATAGATGTAATCGTTTTAACCTATGAACTACGCTTTGTACCCCCCTTTATGGATTTCACACGTTTTATTTTGGAACTGCTCGACACTAATGACGTGATCTTGCAGTAAATGCCTCCTAGAAGAGACACCAAGAGAACGTGAAAATGGGAAGAGAACCCTCACCACCGACCACCACCAGTCCTTGTTTCCACAAGCGTTGATTGACGCTATCACCGTGAAAGTACAAGGAGTTGCTCAGCAGTAGCAGCAACCTCCTCCGCCACATCGCACTTGGACTTGAGACTCTTCTAAAACGGAGGCAAGAGTGGTGGTGCAAAACAACTGACACCGCTGATCTCTGGGATCTAAGTTTAGACTGAGTTTCAAGAGATATTACATGCCGACAGTGCGATATTCAGAGCAGGGCTCTAGATCCATGGTGGAAGCACAGATTCAGGCTATAATCTTACTATTAATTTATGATTTTGCCCTTAAGTCACGATCTTAGAATAAATATCGACTGTTAGCCGCAAGTAATGATTATATGTGGGGAATGTTATTAGACATAAAATGTGTCCTTAGAGGTTAAGGGATGATTCTACCCGTAAAGTCACGACTATAGACGTAAGCGGCGATCTTGATTAAGAGTTGATCTTCGACTTAAGTATTAGTTCTAGTCATAAACGCTGATAATATACTAAGTATGATGAGTAACTAAGGAGTGATCTTAGACATAAGTACCGGTTTTTAGTCGTAAGCAACGATTATATAAGCATGGTAATAGAAATAAGATTTGACCTTTGAGGCATAGTGATGACATTGCTCGTAAGTCACGACTTTAGATTTAAGGAATGATGATACTAAATATCGCCTCTAGAAGTTGAGGGGTAATATAAACATTCTGTGATGATTCGAACATAAGTACTGATCTAAGTCATAAGCTGCAAATTCTAAGCATTGAACTTAGAAATAAGTTATTATTTTAGACGTAAGGAATGATGATACCGGGTATCGATTCTAGAAATAAGTCATGACGTTAGACCTAAGTGATGGTCGGATAAGGGACTTGCCACGTATACTTAGGGCACTCTATATGACTCTAAATTATTTGCCGTATCTAAGTGACTGATTATAGCCATTTGTATAGTTCCTTAGATCTGACCCTGCACCATTATGATAAATGAAGCAGGTTCATGCCTCTACATTTGACACTACTGTCAGAAGGCGACTAGGTCTAAGCTGGGATCGTAGTTCCTAAAACATGATCTGTGATGACAAATAACTAAGAAAATGATTTAATCAACATTACAATCAACAAAGTCTAGCAAAGGATACCGAAAAATGGGTTTATAGTTATAAGAGGTTGAATATAGATTATCAAAATCGGCATTAGCGGTTGAAATAGTGAGGTGCAGAAGCACGATGGATCAGTGTGGCGCGCGGAAGCATGGTAGATTAGAATACCCTAAGCCGATCAATATCTAGTGCGCCATACTCGGATTGGACAACTTAAGTTGAAAACTTATAAGAAACGGTAAATAAGCGGATGTGTTCTCATTTGACATTAAGAGGTGACTTAGAAATAATTATACGAAGTATGAGACTATTTTCAAGCAGTTAAACATTTTCTTATAAGCACGTACACCAAGCTATATTATATATTTCAAATGTATTTCAAAGATTATGTTTCTAAGTATTTCAACTACTGTCAAACTTTTGCATACAATGTATGACCTTACAATGTTATATTGTTTTTTTAAATTTGTATAGCCACCTAATGGAATTTCGATTACCCCTAACAAAGCTGATATATTTCAAAATATTGATGTTCTCTGTCAATGATATATTTACCTATCTCTTATTTCTCAAAGTTTGGTCTAGCTATCTTTATTTTGCTAGAATAATTCTATTTTACAATTATCGTCATTGGCAAACATTTTTCAATTGAATGTTTTTTTATATATTTATCTGCTTACCGTGAAATTATGTAATCTTGTGAAACACAAATAGTTTCAAATATATGTACTTATTGTTGCAAAAAAAAAGTTAGCTGGTTGTTTTATAAATGCTCATTTTTAGACACTGCGTTACGAAAACAAATATATGATACTTTGGATTTTGTGCTTTACAACAAAAAAAGAAGGTATACTATTTTAAATAGTTATAGCTATAGTTTCAAATTATAGTACATAAACTGCTTAAATTGAAGGAAAAAAAAATGTCCATGCACATACTTCAGTGTACTAAGTTGATGATGATATCCCCGAAAATATAAGAGCATAATCATAGAACTAGTTTGTAGGTATAAGAATTGACTTCGATGAATTGATTCGGTGATAAAGGAGAGTGATGACTAGCGTAAGGAAAGACTCGATGGATATGTTGGATGATCATATAACTAGGAGATGAATCATATATGATAAGTTTAAGAATCGGATATTGAGATTACGTATATATAAATGGAATGATACACATCAAGTAACATAAATGAAGGTTTATAGATTGAAATTATAGAGATTAAGTTAAAGATTATAGTACACCTAAGAATTGGTTTTTAGGGGGTTGTTGATGACTGCCGATATAAGTACGATACCTACGGATGGCTGGGTATGGAACTCTCGGTATGATAACAATGTCCCTAAGTTTGATCTTACAGTTTTAAGAAGATAAGTTATGATCTTAAACATAAGCGGAGAATAATAGACTTAGAAATTACATTGCTGGTATACAAAGAATGATATTGAGGACTTAGTCATATTCGAGGAAGTGAGATAGTTAACGTATCGGAATACTTACTGGATATGTTGTACGACCATGGTCTAGGTGGATGGATCAAGTAAAACTATACTAAGTCATTGGTTTCGTAACGCACAAGTTTCGAGGACGAAACTTTTTGTAAGGGGGGTGGAATGTTATGCCCCGCACCTCTCCATAGGGTAGTTAAAAGACAAAGAAGGATTTCACAGAAATTAATGACGGTCAACGGAAATTAAGTAGGCATTAATATGAGGATTAATTAGAAATTAATGAGGGAATTTAATATTAGAATTTATTTATATTTAATTTAGAATGAAATAATTAAGATTTATCCTTTAAGATAAATAGATAATAGATATACTTTAGAAACACCAAACTTTTTCCCTTCCCATATAAAAACTGACAGAACGTCAGTTTTCCCTTCTCAGAACAGAAAAGGATCGACGCTTCCTTCCCCTCTAGCCCTAGCCGTTTTTTTCCAATCACGTAGAAGAGGAAGATAGCCTCCAGGAATCAATCAAACCCGCATCCGTTCTTCGTTTCTCTATCGAGTAATCAAAGGCAAGTAATCTGTTTATAAGTTCCTACGTTTTGTGAAAGAAAAATGGCCTATTTTGTTATCAAATTGGATCACCATGCAGTAGATTCGTTCTTTGGTTATGTGTATATGTTTATGTGCTTTCGTTTCAAGATTTGGCCGATGTATATGAAAATGTGATTGTTGTTGTTGTTGAATCGGTGAAATCCTGCAAATCCTTATCCCTTGAATCCCTCGTGATGTGATTGCGTGGATGCGTGGGTTTGAGAGAGAAATGAAGGATTTTGGGTTGTTGTGATGGATGAGTCGTGTGTTAGGCTTGAATCTGTGATTTGTAATTGTGTAGCGTTTAATTCGTAGTTTAAGCATGAGATTATAGCAGGGTTTAGGCTTGGATTGATTGGGGTGAAGTTTGGGATCAATTGGAGTTATGGTTTTGTAGTTTCCTGCGAAAATCGCAAAGTTTCTGTGCTGGAATCGTGGACATCGATCGATCGATGTGAGGGGATGAAGTACATAGATCGATCGATGTGAGGGGATGAAGTACATAGATCGATCGATGTGAGGGTATGATGTCCTCTGATGGACATCGATCGATCGATGTGAGGGGATGAAGTCACTTCGATCGATCGATGTAGGAAGGGCTGAGAGATCGATGTTCTCTGATGGACATCGATCGATCGATGTGAGGGGATGAAGTCACATAGATCGATCGATGTGAGGGGATGATGTCCACCAGTTTTGTGGAAAAATAGAGAAAGAAAGAGGGAAGCTCGGGGAATCTTTGGGTGACCTTAGAGGCTTCTTAAGACCTGATTAAAGGTAGTCTAAGTCTTGGGAACATGACCTAGGATGGTGAATCAATATTGGTGACTTAAATGGGTTCTCGAACCGAGTTTCAACGTGAATGACTTAAGAGGGTTAGGAGATGAACGTACAAGGTGTCTTAGAGTTCAAGGATGGAAAGATAGGGATACTCTCATTGGGTTGTGAACTTTAGAATCAAAGTTAAGCGTTGATAAGCTAGTGGAAGCCTAAGATTTTGATGTGTCAGTTAAGAAAAGCTTGTGCGTGTTGCTTGTACTTGCGCATGTGAATATGTACTGCATACGTGAATGTGAAATGTGAATGTACAAGGAGTCTGCATCATGGCACGTGCATTGCATAAGGTTTTGAAAAAGAAATGTGCTTCGGCACAGATTTGCGAAGGTGAAATGCAATGTTAACCGGGATGGAAATTTAAGCCGGGGTGCATTGCAGGACACAAAGACTGTAACGTTAACCGGGATGGAAATTTAAGCCGGGGTGCGTTACAGGGTATAAAGTCCTCTACAATGTTAATCGGGATGGAAATATAAGCCGAGGTGCATTGTAGAGTTTATGAGAGCTGTGATGTTAATCGGGATGGAAATATAAGCCGAGGTGCATCACAGAGCATACGAGCTTGTAACGTTAACCGGGATGGAAATATAAGCCGGGGTGCGTTACAAGGAAATGAGTTAGGAACCGGACATTGTGTCATGCATTGCATTGATTTGAAAGAAATGGCTCATGCATATGTGATTGTGTAGCGTAGTGCATTATTTGACATGCATCACGAGATTCGTTGTGGTATGTGTGTTTATGTTATTCGATCGACATTGAATTGCTTACTTGCGTTTCAAGTTGCTGTACCTGATTTATTACATGTTCCGCTTATATATTTGAAAATTACAAGACATGTGCCCCTCAATTCCCTCAGTTTATCTATTACTCATGTCTTGCCATGTGTTGATCCCGTATGTCTTATAAGTGGGTTACTTGCTAGCGTTTTCGCTAAGGGTACTACTCTTATTGTGCAGATGAGCCTAGCTATGACATGATTTTCATTGAAGACGACGGCGAGTGGGCTGAGTGGGATGCTTAGAGTGCCTAATGGCGAATAGTCGAGACATATGTTGTTTATTTCAGTTATTTCATTTGTTTGAGGATTTGGGTTGGCGAACATCATGACTAGTTGTTGGGGATTTTAGTATTCTTTGATGTACGAGTTGACGGTTGACATTCGTTAGATACATGTTTCCGCTTTTACTTTCGTACGTCACTGATGATGTGTACACGAGAGATGAGACGTCTTGTAGTCTTCTCAGTAAGCTATGACGGGTGCACCGGTTCGGATTCTGCTGTCCGGGTCGGGGCGCTTCACCAACATTCCACTAGCTCACGATTTGGGGAAGTACCTTGGAATGCCCCTATTATATGGACGAGTCATGAAGCGAACCTATGAACCCATTGTAGAGAAGGTGCGTCGTAAGCTTTCGTCGTGGAAGGGGAAACTTATGTCAAAGGCTGCGAGGAACATTTTGATTCAGACAGTTGCATCGGCTATTCCGTTCTACACGATGCAAACGGTTTTGCTGCCAGCTGCAACTGTAGAAGCGATTGAACGACTTAATAGGCGTTTCTTTTGGGGAGGCAGCGGGGAGAGCCGGAAACTACATGCTGTGGCGTGGCCCACTGTATGTCAACCGAAAACATGTGGGGGAACAGGTTTGAAACGATTGCGTTCGATGAATCGCGCCTTTCTTGCAAAATTAGTGTGGCGTTTAGTGCTGAATGAGGATGTCCTATGGGTGAGGGTGCTTCGTGCAAAGTACGGGTCCCCGCTGCAGGTGCCGGCATCACGCAAACAGAGTACGCATACATGGAGGAGTCTTCTTTCAGCATTGCCAGTAGTTTATGCTGGTCTTTTGGAGGTTGGGAATGCAAGCGAAACAGAGGTGAACATGGAGGAGCCTGTTAGATGGTGTACTACATCTAACGGGAAATTCACTGTTCGGTTCGCATATCAGTTACAGATGGAGGAGAGTTGTCCCACTGATAGACAGAAATGGGCAAGAATATGGCAATTCAAGGGTCCACAACGAGCGAGTTTTCTGCTGTGGCAAGCTAGGTGGGGCAGACTACCATCCGGAGTTATGTTGTATTGGCGGCATCAACTGGAGTCTCCCACGTGCAGTGCTTGCCATTTGGAGGAGGACACCAATTTACACTCATTGCAAGACTATTTTCGGGCACGACAAGTTTGGCGGATATTAGTCCCTGCAACACAATGGCAAAATTTTGTCAAACGCGAGGATACGGTTGCGAGCTGGATTGATAGGAGCTTGGACATGCAGGAGGATGATCGACATCATGGCGAGTGGGCATATATCTTCCGGGAGACAGCCTATATGATATGGTGGGTTCGGAATAGGAGTAGGTACGAGGCTGACTTCTAGTGGCCGAGTGCACGCAGTGTCGTACATAGTATATATGATAGGGTCAGAAATATCCGCATAGCATGTCAATAGGCTATTGATTCACTACATGTCATTTGTATATACGAACGAGTTAGCTACATAGCATTGATGTATCTATTTACAGTTGACAATAAAATGATCCATTTCTCCGGAAAAGAACTAGATTTAACGATCATAATGTGGCATCTTCTAATTACGCAAACAAACTTAAGAGATTATTGAAATAAATTGGTTAACTTGTAAAAAGTTGAAAATGGTGAGGGGAAAAAAGGAGAAAAAAAAAACTGACCGCTACATATAGTTTGCAGAATATGTTTCCATCATAATTAAAAAAGAGCTTTCTCGTTACATTAGGAAAGATCCGAGGAGGGAAAGATCCGAGGAGGGGCCAAATCATCTGACGTACGTAGTCTTACCTTTCATTCTGAGAAGAGGCCAGATCATCTGATGTATGGAGCCTTATCTTATATTTTGTGAAAGATGCTGTTTCCGCGGCTCAAACATGTGACTTCAAGTCACAAAATATCAACTTTACCAGTTGTTCTAAGGCCCGCCTTCTTTGTTTCCATCCTAATTATGGTATTAAAAAAACTATCTTACCCCTACGAATTACAAAGGCACCACGTTACTCTCTAAAGCAGACAGACATTCGCACCTGGATCATTCTTTTCTTTTGGCGAATAACTTATCATTCCAATGTGGTCATTGATTCCCTTGTTTAATTAGTTTGCGTGTAACATACTGGAAACATGGTGTTCAAATATCTTGACCATCAAAATCATGATAATTATAATATCAGGATGAGTAAATAAATCGTTTTACGATTCGCTCGTTGAGATCTCATTCTATCTTGATATATTTCTCGAGATATTTTCTTACGAAGTTTTGTTATATCATCTATAACCGTTTCAGGTTTAGGTGGACAGCCTGGCAAATAGACATCCACAAGAATTAGTTTATCGACTCCACAAACAGTACTACAAGAATCGGTACTGAACATCCCCCCGGTAATTGTACATGCTCCCACAGCAATAACATATTTTGGTTCAGGCATTTGCTCATATAATCTCACTAAAGAGGGGGCCATTTTCATTGTTACTGTTTCGGCTGTTAAAATTAGATCCGACTGTTTAGGACTCGATCTTGGTAAAAAAATCACAAAACAAATAAAAAAGATTCATAGGTTCTATGCCTTGTATAGAATATAGAATATACAACTCAAAGAAAGAATATTCAATTTATTGACAACCGCATGACTATCTCATTCTTAAAAAGTAATGATTAAAAAAAACGTAAATGTTTAAATGATCGATCAATCATTGATCCATTGAGATTTATTAATGCTTAATTGTTCGGACGAGATTCAGTGACGCGATAGGAGGGGGGATGCGTTAGACGAACCAATAGAGGGCTGACACGTGTCCTCTGTGAAAAGCAAAGAAAAGAGAAAATAAATAAAACCTTCTACAGTATCACATGTCCCCCCTATTGGACGCGTCTGCCGCGTCCTCTTCCCTGCACCGAAACGTTACCCCTAATTGTTGGACTATCCCAACTTTTAAACTTCCTGATAATAACTTGTTTATCAATTTTAAAGTCTTTATCCGGATCATGGTGGTTAATTTTTTTTGTTCAAATGCTAATATATTAACCAAAGAAATCAAAGCATCAAAGAGATGCAACATATACAATAACCCTACTTGTAGGCCAACATGTTGACCTACATGTATTACTCAGAAATGTAAAGTATTCTTAAACAATAGGTGACTTGGCGCCTATGTATAATATGTGTGGGTAGAGCTTATACATAACTCTGTACACATGCGTGCATATTTTATGCTTCACATCCCTAGATACAAATGACACTCTTTCAAAAATGTTCCGTCCTAGCCTGTCAGATGTAGTAAACAGGCAGTCAATGTAATTTTTCTCGCCTTGGCTCTCAGAGCTTTCCCCTTGAGTCTGCGCGATCCCCAAGCCAGTATTATATTGAGTGAATAAAGTCTTTGTGGCAGAGCTAGCCGTGCCGAGATGGCTAGCCAAACTTGTTTGATAACTGAGTAGGAAAAAAAGAGATGTTGCAGCATTTCTTGTCCTGCCGAGCAGAGCTGGCAGGTGCTGTCCTGTAAGTAACCAAGTCTGACTCAAGTGGGAAGCTTGTTCAGACCAGCAAGCCAAAGTTTGAAGGCGTGTTTGGCTGTCATGATTGAATCCCAAACAATTTTGGCCCAATTGACTTTGCTCCTCTTGTCCACAAAGAAGTCATATTCTATCTGTTGTCCACGAGGTGATTACTTCTACAGCCGAGTTATAAGAGCCTGCTCTGACCAGCAACTTATCTCTGATCTCCATAAGTTTTTTCAGAAGATGGGAGTCTGAGTTGCGTCCCTCCCTTGTCCGTGCTATATGGTCTATATTTATGGTTTATCCACTGTACTCACAACGCGTCTTTCTTATGATGAAGGTCTCATATGTGTTTGGCCAGCAGAGCCAGATTCTACGCCTTCAATTGTAGAATCGCATAACACCTATGCAGGCCCCATAAGCGTTATTTCGAATAGTTACTTGTTCAACCACCGTGAATCTAGTATCATCATCATCCAGACCCAGTATATCCCAACGACAGCAAAAGTTATCGACCGTGAATCTAGTATATCTATACTTACAATACCGGCACTCAATTTATTTGACAAACAGGATGTGGGAGGTCCATTCATAGCTGCAGCATCACCCTTTGTGGTCCATTAAGAACCTGAAGATGTTTAGAATAAACAAATGGTCGATCGCTAGTGAAGCCGGTTCGAAGGATTGATGGTCTTGCAAGTTGCAAACATCATCCGACATAAAATCCATGTTAAACAAAGTTTGAAGCTCCACAGCATATGCGCAAACCCTGGTTCATCTATAATGGAAGAAGGTACTATTCCCAAAAATCTCTATTCACAAAAATCGACTAGTTCCATAAATGACCATCACACCAAATAGCAGAAAAGATATGTGCATAATAGAGATAATGAATGTCTATTAAACAAACGGGACCTACGTCCTCCTTGTTCTAAACATCCAAGCTCCCAATATTATTTTTATCAATATTCATGTCATGAACAACAACATCATTACACAACAATATTACCTCGTTGCCTTAGAGGCTCTTGTATATATCAGAGTATTGAAGAATCAGATGTACGCAACCATATACATGTGTTAGAAACACACAGAGGTTGTTTCCCGATGACAGCTGTGTCGATTAACTGCTGCAAGCGCAGTCAATTTAGTGAGTCATTTTGTTTTATTACATCACATTCTAAAGTCAAAAAAAGAATGTGTACTCGACTCCATTGAAAATGGAAAACAATATTCATGTTATGAACATCCATGTTATATACATCACACAAGGGATTGAGTCTAAAATATTAAATGAAAAACTTCTTGCAGAACTTTCAAACAGATCAACTGCAGAAGGTGAAAATAAATTAATTGCATTAAATGAAACGTGTTTTGGAGAACATAATAGGACCTATCGTTACTATTCAGTCCCAACTTCAAAATAAATGCATCCTTGACAAAAGAGATACATATTTTCACCCCCAAAAAAAATATATGAAGGGTCATTTTTGGCATCAGATGATTTGATTAGTTTTACTTAAGTATATTATATAGCAGAAAATCCGGTGTTTATATGACTTGACCACTAAAATCAAGTTATTCATATGACTTGATGAAAGTGATCCGGGTAAACCACTAAATTTAGCTGCAATATTGGAATACTAGTGGTTTTTTATTGGACCACCATAAACTTGATAAACCGTAACCAGGTCATTGGTGTAATTGCCTGCAATTTTTGTAAGGGTACATCTAAAAAAAGTGTCAAAAAAGTGAAGATACGGAAGAATTACTAGTTCAACACACAGGTTTAGAGCAAATTCACCCCATAATTTAGGCATAATTTTCCCAAGGAAAAAAAAAGCAAACCGTACTTTATTATTGATCCGAACTGAGCTTTGGATATCTCCAGGACCACAAAAGAGAACCTTCAAATTGAACATCTTCGGGCCTGGGCAATGTTCTAAAAATTTATCGGGCCTCGGCAAATTCCATTCTTCGTAATTTGTATTTAAAGAAAGCGATAGCTGTAAGGTATTAACTTAATGGTTGGACTTGAATCCTAAGATCAATATTGATTTATTTATGACCAGAATTTGTTTCGTACACCACTGATTCAAACAAAGAAATTATATCACAAAGGACGCCTTGTAATTTTTTAAATACAAACTAAGATTTTCCAACCAAATTCAAATTTGGATTTACTATACACAGGGATCCTGATGCGTATTACACCATGATAGGGTGTCATACACAATGAGATTTTAATGTGTAGATACACAAAAAGTCAAATCTTACCGATATAGATCATCATCTCGATCTCTCTATCTAAATATCAAAATAGCGATCTTACTACGTTATGTTCGTCGTTGCGTCTGGTTGGTTCAAATCCAGTCTTTGATAGAAAAACTCATCGTTAGGTTACCATAAATTGTTTCATGGAGGAGGTTTGTTAAATGCTTCTTTATGTTTTTCTTGTCGACTTTACCTCGAAAGACGGATTTTCAGAAAAGAAAAAGGAATGATGTTCATTAGAGCGCAATATTTCTTTAGGTCGAGTCTGTAGTAAATCCACCCCTAAGATTATAGAGTTGGACGCACTTTACCTAAAATTATATTCAAAAGCAGAGTTCTTTACTTTATATAACATGATTAAAAAATTGTTATTGAAAAAAGAATTTGATGAAGACATGCAGAAGGTTGGAGAGGGAGGTCACATGTCCTAGAAAGCTTCAAAGGGCCAATCACTAGGAGCCAAGCAAAGAAAATGAAGCGGGAAGTTCAATCGCTACTTGCGAAACTTGTGCAGAACTAAGAGGACAATGTTGATGAGCGTTGGTGCTATCTTATAAAGTCTCTAAACCTGATTTGAAGACGAAAAGAAGAGCATGGGCTGGACTTAACGTCTAAGCATGTTTTTGTGTTCATTGCTTTGTAAAAAGGTCTTGTATGTCCTTATTTTCGGCCAACATGGCCAGTAATCATTAGCATTGTGTTTTAGAGTCATTTTAGGTTCTTTTAGAATATTTTTAGAAGATAAAAACGTTATACTAGAACATGGAAAAGTAGGCTTTCCAAATATGAAACACGCCTATATTTTGGGGTTTTCACAGATGATCCCATCTCGGTTTTTTAGCCATGGCTCTCTCATCCGATGTCGTTTTGAGGTAATTCAAATCCTATAAAACTAGAAATCTGGGGCTACAACTCTTAAGAAAACCTCATCAGCAAATTCGATGATGAAGAGTTTTATTTCAAGTGAAAGTCTTACATTTTCCTATGTACATTAGATTTAGCTTAACTTAGCCTATAAATAGAGATGTATGTCACCTTTTACGGCCAGAGTTGAATAAACATTATTTCATAATTTTGGCCAAGGCTGTCTTCCAATGTTTTCCTCGTGTGTTTTTTTTGCTCTTTGATCAAAATTAGTTCTATATCAACGTCTTAAGCAAACGTTGTGGGAGAATCGAATCCTTCCAACTTGAATATAGATGAAGCATTAAAAATTGAAAACTTAATAAATTTCAACTCATAAAAATGTCAAAATATATCCTTCACTTCAATGTCATTCCCAAATAATAACATAACACTCGCGAGTACATGATAAATAGATTAATCTCTCGAATACAAAAAAATGAATTAGATACATAAAAGCATGCACCTAACAGCATTCTTGAACATCATCACTCGTATAATCACCCAAAAAATGGTAAATATGAAAAAAATGAGATCTTACGTAAGAAATACCAACAAACTAAGCATTTTCGTTGTTTCTATTTCTGCTTCTTTTCGCATTGCTTGGTTTTTTCGCATTGCTTGGTTTTATATTACACATAGTTGATGTAGTTGAAAACACTAGCATCAAAATCGAATTGCATCTAGAAACTAGGGTTTTGAAATTTCAATTGGTGAATTTGCAGCCTTACTCATAAACGTGCATGTGCTCTTGATTTTCGTTATATACATTTTGGTATAAGTATGAAGGTGTCCTCTGTTTTCCGAACTCTCCTTTTCCCTATTAACTTTCGCAGTGATTAATTACTTATTTGGTTTACCACAAATTTCTTTGATTTGTTAGTATCATGTGTAGATCTGTGATTCTTTCTATAGAAGTTTTCTTTTGGAATTGTTTGGTCAACATATCTCCTTAATTTGTTAGTCTCATTTATAGATATGTGATTCTGCTGTATATATTCCTTTTAAAATTGTTCTTTCTTTGGCCGAAAAGAGGTTAGCTTTTTTTAGATCAATTTGTTCTCCTGTCTTGATCTTTTTTACTTTGATTCTTCTGTTCTTGTTTACTTGTTCTATCTTCGCTGCTGGAGACTCCATTGGCCATCTATTCGGACCAGGAATCTTCCTTTTTCATACCCATTGGAAAAGCAAGAAAGTTCCGGCCAGATTTGGGTAGATTTGTCTTCAACAAATTAAACCTAGGTAGATCTAATTCTTGGATATTGGTGTTCCATAACCCGATCAGGTGATATAATTTCATTTTTGTCTTATTATCATTGAAGTAATTTTGGTTGTTTACATTTAGTTTCAAACTTTCGGCATCAGTAGCATATCTTGGATTTTTAGTTTTAGTTGCAATAATTGATAGAAGACGTCATATTTTTTCCGTGAGACCATGTCTAAGGAAGAGGGGTGTAGGTAAGGGGAAGGAAAAAGAAGATAGTCTAAGAGTAGCCTCTTGGAATGTATGAACCTTAAGTAGTAAATTGTTGGAGGTTGTAGATACGCTTAAGATACGTAAGATAGATGTAGCATGCCTCCAAGAGACTAGGTGGAAAGGGAATAAAAGTAAAGAATGTAATGGGTATAAGTTGTTGTATGCGGGGTCAGATGAGACCAAGAATAGGTTAGGAATTCTAATAAAGTTAGAATTACACACGAACGTGATTGATGTGATTAGATATAGTGATAGAATTATGGTGTTGAAGTTAGTACTAAATAAAGAGATAGTGGCAGTGATTTGCGCATACGCACCACAAGTGGGACTAGGACAACAGGAGAAGAAAGAGTTTTGGGATTGCTTAGATGTAGTGTTAAAGTCAATACCCAAAAAGGAACGAATTTGTATCGGAGGCGATTTTAATGGACACATTGGAAAGGATAGCGATAGTTTTCAGTCGGCACATGGCGGGTTTGGTTATGGAGATAGAAACGAACAGGGTAGAGATCTGCTAGACCTAGCAATGACCCATGACCTAAGCATTATAAATTCGTTTTTTGAGAAAAAAGAATCGCATTTGATCACTTTTGAGAGTGGAGGACGTAACACGCAGATCGACTATTTTCTGATGAGGCGTGAAGACCGACGGTTGTGGAGGGACTGCAAGGTTATACCAGGAGAGACCGTAGTGACGCAACACCGTTTATTAGTGGTAGTTATAGTATTGAGCCAAAAGTTGAGTAAGAGGGATGGAAAATTCCCACCCAGGATTCGATGGAAAAGTTTGAAAGACGAAAAAAATTAATATATTCAGAGATAAGGTCATCTCCGCGAAACTAGATCGTGTGGGTGATGACACAAATCAGATGTGGGAGGTTATATAAATTACTATTACTCAAGTGGCGAGAGAAATGCTTGGGGTAACAACATGAAAGAAGTTCGGACATAAAGAGACGTGGTAGTGGAACAATGATGTGCAACAAAAAATAAAATACAAATAGAGGATTTTTAGAGAGTTGTTAAGCTGCACAAAATGGGGAAGAAAAAGTGAGATTGAAGGAGAATTACAAAATCGCCAGGAAGGAGGCGAAGAAGGCAGTGACAGAGGCAAAGACTGCAGCTTATAAAAGGATGTATGAAAGACTAGAAAAAAAAAACGGAGAGCATGATATGTTCGAGATTGTCAAAGCTAGGGATCGAAAGAGGCAAGACCTAGGAGACGGAAAGTTTATAAAAGGAGAAGATGGACATGTGTTAGTCAAAGCACAAGACATCAAGTTGAAATGGTAAACATGCTTTCACAATCTTTTCAACGGCGGTAGTGCCGACTACGAAGAACGAGAAAGCATCACTAACCAACAACGACAACATAATAACTCCGACTGTCAAAGCATCACATAAGGAGAGGTGATGAGAGCACTGAAGAAGATGGGAAGAGCTAAAACGGTCGGCATAGATAACATACCCATTGAGGCGTGGTAGTATTTGGGAGAGGAAGGAGTTCAATGGCTCACTACTCTGTTCAACCGTATTTACAAAACAGGAAAGATGCCAGATGAGTGGAGAAAGAGTGTCGTGGTCCCTCTATACAAGAACAAAGGAGACGCACAGTGTTGTAGGAACTATAGAGAGATTAAGTTGTTAAGCCATATCATGAAGTTATGGGAGAGAGTAATCGACACTAGAATTAGGAGAGAAACTCACGTAACGGTGAACCAATTTGGTTTTATGACAGGAAGGTCAACTACAGAAGCAATACACATTCTCAGGAGATTAATGGAGAAGTATAAAGAGAAGAAGCGAGATTTACATATGGTTTTTATCGATCTTGATTAAGCGTATGAAGTGTACCACGTAGCCTGAATTGGATAGCCTGGAGGCAAGATGGATCCCTATGAAGTAAATAGACATAATTCGAGATATGTATGCTAGAACGAAAACAACCGTTCATGCACCTGTGGGGAATACTGACTTCTTTCCAGTGGAGGTAGGTCTCCATCAAGGGTCTGCGTTGAGCCCATTTCTTTTTGCAGTTGTCCTTGACGAGTTGTCAAAGCCGATATAGGAGACAGTTCTGTGGTGTATGCTTTTTGCTGACGATATTGTATTAGTCGTAGAGAGTAGACATACCCTGAGTATGAGACTGGAACAGTGGAGAGGTGTTTTAGAGAGAAAAGGCTTAAAGATTAGTCGTTCTAAGACCGAGTATCTGCACTACGACTTCAGCAGCGTAGCCGACAGTGAGAATAGCCAGCTCACCATCGATGGACAAGTGGTACCACAGGTAAGTAAGTTCAAGTACCTAGGATCGTTTGTACAGCGGAATGGGGACATAGATAGTAATGTAGCACATCGAGTTCAAGCAGGCTGGTGTAGATGGAGGACGGTCTCAGGGGTGCTGTGTGACAAGAATTTTCCAACTAAATTAAAAGGAAAATTTTATAGGATGGCAGTGCGACCAGCAATGCTATATGGGACAGACTGCTGGGCCATCAAGAGGTCACAATTGCAGAAGATGGAAGTGGTAGAGATGAGGATGTTGAGGTAGATGTGTGGGCATACCAGGCTAGATCGGATCAGAAACGAGGTGTTTCGAGAAAGGCTAGGCGTGGCTAGTATAGCAGATAAGATAAGAGAGGAAAGAATGAGATGGTTTGGGCATGTCAAGCGGAGACAGACAACGGCGTCAGTCAGAGCAATCGAAAACCTCATTGTAAAGGGGAACAGGAGTAAAGGCAGGCCCAAACTGACTTGGGATAAGCAGATTAGACACGACCTACTAGATTTGCACCTCTCTGAAGACATGGTCCAGGATAGTAGTTCATGGAGACATAAGATTAAGGTTAACGAAGTATAGGGCATATCTAGGGACACCTTAGAGTATATTTAGGGACATAGACAAGCGTAGACAATATCTACGCTTTAGGTTGACTTTGCACTTCTTTGTTTATGTCTTACAGTTGTTTTCAATTGCATGTACATATACACGTTATGTGTATTTTAATATCGAAAGCCGCTTCTTTGTATTTCTTTAATTCCCTCACTAACACACTAGCACATCATATCTCTGTCATTATATGTCATTTATGCAGGTACATATAGAGTCGGGGGTCTCACTGGAAGCAGACTCTCTATCCTTTGGGATAGAGGTATTGTTTGTCTACCACTTACCCTTCCCATACCTTAGTGATAGCTTTTGCTGTCGTTGGGATATACTGGGCACGGATGATTATGATGATGACTTTTCATACTTGTCATGCTCTCATCATTTCACACACTCGTACTTACTTAAAGTCACTCATACAATGCATACAATTTTCAGTGTTCCATATCATAAAAGTGATCACATTGTAACATCCTACATAGGTCACCATTCTTTACTTTATGCTACGAGCTTAAGTCCTCATACATACTTACATGGATAATATATGAGCTTAGTTTTCTATATATCACCACAAGAAGTCACCTTGTAACATAATGGAACTCTTTTGTTAAGTTATTCACCACGAGTAGATAACTAGATTCTCATAAGAGGTTGGTCGAACTCTCTTGCTTCATTTTTTTTCATGCCAAAAGAGAGACCATTCCTTTCTAAGAAATTCATGCGCATGTCATTTTGTTTGTAAGGAACATATGGTACACCTAGATAAATAGACATAACACAACAATAACAGGTTTAAAACAGAGATGCTTTTAACACATAATTATTGAGACATTTAGAATAACACTTTCATTTTTATCAGTTAGCCTAAAATCTATAACTTAATATCACTACACATACATGAAATTAATTCTAAAGCATAATTTGAAATCCCAAAGTTATAGAACTCAGAAAGAGATTTACAAATAACTTTGAATCACCTCAATAAGAATTATGTAGCTCACTCTAGGTCAAAGAAAATTTTGGATGACATAATGCATATAAAACATGACACATGTAGTGTGGTGCAATGATTTGACCTGGATAGATATATAATTTGGTTTATCTTATAAATAGAAGTTGTAAGTTCTAAGTTCCCAGCGTACGATCACCATCAAATAGTGGAGGATTTTGAGTGGACATATATTCTATTTCACCTTTGCAAGGAATTAATGTCATATTATATAATTGAAAAGAATACATTAAATTTGATGCTAAAATACCTTGATTTTGATCAAAGGGGTACAGAGGCTCCAAACTTCTTGAAATGTTCAATTGCACTTATTAGCTAGCCTTAAATTGAATCAAGGATGTACCATGTACAAAACCTTGACGCGGATTAAAGATGGGTACTTTTTGTCTTCGCGCCAAAGATTTACACTAGTTCGTTCAATGTGACCTACTCCAGTCCCAAAGAGCACATTTTTTTGGATTTTCGCTATCAATGGATCACCTTACACCTGACAAAGTACTTTGGGTTACAAAACTCTAATCAAGACTTACATCAGCACCTTAACAACAAAAGACAACTAAACACCTCACCACCTATTGAGTTAGCCTTATAAAATGGCTAATTACTTCCAAATTTTATGAAACAAAGATGTTTATTTACAGCAAAATAACAACTCAAAACAATACAACTCAACTGTAAGAATGAAGGAAAAGAATA
Source organism: Eustoma russellianum (assembly GCA_036186865.1). NCBI lineage: Eukaryota > Viridiplantae > Streptophyta > Magnoliopsida > Gentianales > Gentianaceae > Eustoma > Eustoma russellianum. The sequence goes on from AP025040.1 coordinate 39,988,837, forward strand.
GAGAAGAAGAAATAGAAATAAAGAAAAGTATTCAAGATGCAAGTCTTTCTTCTTCTCTTCCACTCCTATTGATATGTGTGAGCAGCCCCTTGAAGTGATATGATGCCCACATGACACCTTCAATATCATCAATCTTAATTGTCTTCATTTGATTGGATGAGCACCTCATCAATTTGCACATTTGGCACCTTTAAGACATTTGATTGGAGCAAAACAATTTAGCATATGTTGGCCAAAATTTTCAGCAAGAATCACATGGAAGTTGAGTCTTCAAAATTACAATATCTTCCAACTTGTTTTCTCCACCATTATCCCTCATTTTTCTCTAACTTCTAAACTATTTGAGATAGGATTAGAGCTGACCAAATCCACCTCCTTTTGAACACATTTGGCCGCCCCATGTCACCTCGAATGCCAAACTGGCAATTTTATGTCACCCTGACGATTTGACACAATTCGATTGGCCGAGAAGTGTAACCTTGCTTATTTGTCAAAATAAGATTGGTCCACCTTCACATATCATCCACGTGTTGTACATCACCATAAAATGTCGGATTATATGATTAAGAAACAAGTGCATAATAGGTTGGGTTGTTCGCAGAGTAAATATCACCAATTTGAATACAAAATAACCCTTAAAAATGTGAAGACTTTTTCACTAATTTTTTTCTCCTTGTTTGGCCAACAGTTTTAGCTTTAAATAACCCATATATGCCATTTTGAATAGAAGAAGTCTAATAACATAAATAAAGAAGATATTTGAACACTTGACCTATCTTCAAAGAATAATCATGCCATCCTCATGCCAACCAATAAACCATCACTTTATTCATGAAAAAAATCCAAATAAATCCATCTATATCATAGATGTGACGAAACAAATGTCACATGTAAAGAAATACCAAGAAATCCAGACACTGAACACCGATATCGATATAATATGTGATACACACACACACACACACACACACACACACACACACACACATATATATATATATATATATATATATATATATGAAAACCATGAATATCATATATAAGAAGACCATATAGAAAATATTTTAGCATTAAACAAAAAAAGCTTGTGTAAATGACCCAAAAGCTATTATATACAAAATGACGAAAATGCCTTAGAAACATACACGATTAGAGTAAATAACTTGGTAATAATGCTTGTCTATGTATCCTTTTGTATCCAAAAGGAATAATTCGAGCCATTAGACAACAAATACGTAATTTTTTCTGGGATGGCCGTGGAGATGCACCACGACATCATTAGGTACGTTGGCAAAATCTATTCCAGCCTAAGGGAGAGGGCGGCCTTGGATTGAGACATTTAGATATCTTATATAAGGCTTATTCCAGTCGATTGTGGTGGTCATATCACATGAAAAGTAGTCTTTGGGCAAATTATATGCACTCCAAGTACGGTGGCCGACAGGATTTTATTCCACGGATAACGGATACGACGACCTGGAAGCGTATTTGTGTTATAGACCCTCTCTGTTCTGTTCATGTTATTGGTATGGTGGGCTCTTACACATGGACACTTGAACCACACGGTATCTTCACTCTTTGCTCCGCATACACCTTGCATCGTCAGACGGGTGTGAAGCTTTTTTCATATTTCTTTATCTGGCATCGTTCTCATATGACGAATATACGTCTATTCCTATGGAAGATGTATTATCATGCTCTTCCTATGCAAGACAATCTACAGAAATTTCTAGTTGATAGGCCCACTTGCTACCCTTTTTGTCGTGCATCATACGCCACCCAAGATCATTTGTTTCTACATTGTCCGAATATTCGACATATATGGTCTCATTATGTGTCATTACTTGATGTCCCGCAACCACAGAATAGCATGTTAACTCAATATGTATTTCTTTGGTGGACTTCCACACGCGAGACTTCTCTTCGAGGCATGCTACGTATTGTTGTACCCGACATTATATTGTGGTCTATATGGTAGACTTATTGCTCTGTAATCTTTGGTGATGAACGTTGTTCCTTGCGACAACTGACTGAACTAATTAGACAACAGATTTATATATGGTGTAGTGTGCAACATGGGAAGAAACACGCAGTATCAGATCCTATTTTATTATCTCATGGGCTGTCCCCAAAGCTTCGTGCCAATCGTCCGCAGATTATTCAATGGCACACTCCACCCTCGGGGAGATTCAAACTCAATGTAGACGCAACACATATTTCCTTCTCTGCATCGGGAGGGCAGTTTTACGGGACTCAACAGGCCATTTGAAGGAAACAATTGTATTTTATCTTCCATTATCGACGCCATTCCAAGCAGAACTCCAGACGGTTACTATTGCACTTTTGTATTTTTTACAACGTTATCAACATGTGGATATGGAGGTGGACTCTCTAGGGGTAGTCCAACATGTTCAGTTTATGGACCATCCATCCCTCATTCGCACATTACTAGAGCTCGGAGATGTTACGCTTACTCACATCCCACGATGGTGGCTCATTTGCTAGCACAACATGGACGATTACATAATCATTTTCATCATTTTCATACGATGGCTGACTTACCCCCTATGGTTAAAGGTGCGCTACTTACGGATATTTCCTTACCTTATCTACGCCTTTGACATAAGGATGTTACGGCACGATCATCGTCTTTGTTGCCTGTGTCAGCACTTGACACAAGCAACACGGGTGCTCTCTTACTCTATCTTGATTATACTCTTGTTACATTGGTTGTGGAGTGTTATCTTATTCCACTATAGCATGGTTTTTTGTTGGTTGCCCGTATCTAAGGATGCAGGCAATAAGGGTACTTCTCTGACACACACACCTTGCCATATCATGAAAATTACCAATACTTAGACTTATATATTTTTCAATAATACATCCTTTTGTTACATGGTAATGATATGGTCCTTTCCGACAGGGCTACCACATCTTCTGGGGAGTATTTATCTACCACTATTGCTGTTGTGCTGGTCCAATGGTTAGCCATGGCCTTCGGTTTTTTGCCTATGTTATGTACCTCGGTATGATTATTTATCGCCAAATTATATTATGTACATTTCTCCAGTTGTTGGTTCATGGTTACTGCTTTGATGTGCTTTTTCTTTTGACCTTTATGTGGAGGATACCGGCGATGATCGACTGCGCATTCATCAACTGGACCGCGACAACAGTTACTTACATATCTGCTTGGCCTTGTTCTTGGTTCCTTACTACTCTGCATACTGTGACATGATTCGGCTGTGCATACGAGTACCATGTCCTTCGTCCAACCATATAAATATGCACTCTTTTCCTTCACCAAGTTTTTATCCACAAGGGTAGTTTTTCTTGGCAAGGTTTTAATGCGGCATATCATATATGTTTGGCGATTGACAATCATTAAAATTTTATACAGGCATTTTTCATATGATGATACAAATTTCATGTATTACGGTATTCTTCCGCTATAAGTGAGGCTATATAATAAATGCAGTATCTTTTTGACCAAAAAAATATATATGCATGTATGTATGTAACAAAGATGCTCACAAAATTTATCTTACATTAAGGAGATTATTTCAAATTACGATGACACCGATCGATCTATGCCTCAATTTTAGAGACTGATGCATACATTGATCGATCTATGTCTTTTATATCAAGAAATCAATGTTATACAACGTGTTCTAATTTTGATTCTTCTGATGTCGATCAATCTAAGTAAGGTATGAATTGTACATCAATCAATCTATGCTCTATGGGTTGAGAGGTTTATATTCAACAAGATGGTTTCAGTTTTAATCCTTGCATACATCAATCGATCTATGTATCTTTTGAGAGACTAATATACACATCGATCAATCCATGTGTTTGCTACCAGAGAGATCGATGTCACTTCTTTATTGTTCAACCCTTTATAACTTTTTGATTCTTTTTAAAACATCTTTTTACACTCCATCAACATTTTATATTTCCATAAAATCGTGTTTATAAAAATCATACAAACATATGCACAATAGTAAAATCGGCCTTCTTGGATGGTATTATTCAAGAAGAATTATATGTAGCTCAACAGTCGGATTTCAAAGATCATGATTACCCAATTCATGTCTTTAAATTCAAAAAGACTATTTATGGACTCAAACAAGCTTCTAGAGCTTGGTATAGAGATTGAGCAATTTCCTTCTTGAAAATGGCTTTTCAAAACAAAATTTTATACTAACCTGTTTATTAAAAAAAGAAAGTAACCATTACTTGTTTAAATGTATGTTGATGATATCATATTCTGCTATTAATGATTCTCGATGTGAGCATTTTGCTAAGCTATGGAAGGATAACTTAAGATGAGTATAATGGAATGACTCAACTACTTCATTGGACTTCAAATTAAGCAAACCAAGATGGGGGTGTACATTTCTCAAAAAAAAAAAGTACACCAAAGATCTACTCAAGAAGTACAAATTTGAGGATGTAAGGAGTGTAAGAACCATTGGGTACAAGTACAAAACTTGATAAAGATGAAAAAGCAAGCTGATTGAGGTAACAAAGTATAGGGGTACGATTGGTAATTTACCTTATCTGACAGCTAGCCGCCCGAATATATTACATGAAGTGTGCTTTTGTGCTAGATTTCAAAGTCTACATAAGGAATCACATTTAGTTGCTATAATATGTATTTTTAGGTACTTAAAAGTACGTTGAACTTTGGGTTGTCTTATCCTAAGAATAGGTTTTTTTAACTTAAGAGGATATAATGATTCAGATTATACCCTTATCCATTCATCCTATCTAGCCAGTTCATAGCTTAAGCCCTTACTCGGTAGTAAAACTTGTGTGGTATCATTTATGTATGGCTTATGTACTTATGTTATCTTTTATCATATTATTGTGTTTGATGATTACAGAAAGGGGGAGAATGGTGTTAATTAGTTGTGTATGTTGACATGTGATATAGCATGTATGGGCTCATATGGCTTTGGGATTTGATGGGGATATTGGTATGTTTTGGATATACATTTATGGGGGAGAATATGTGATGTAGTATGTGTTACTAATGTGATATTTGATTATGATTTATGTATAAAAAATGCATGTGTTGAGGGGAATTTGAAACGAATGAGAAGAGCTTAATGTACACTTTAATTTGACATGTTCATGTATTAAGGGAGAGCATGAATGCATCGACTAAGGAGGAGATTGTTTTTGACATAAAAATTAAGTTTCAAAGTCTCAAGGACAAAAGTGTCATTTTTCAACAAAAAATACCTTTTAAAAGAGCATGATTTTGAAATCATCAAAAAGAGAAAGATTGTTGGAATATGAGGTGTTTTATGAAGTTAAAAGATCTTTGAAAAAGTTTAAAAAGGTATTCTATACTTTGAAAATAAACAAAAAATAGAAAATACATTCTAAGACATGGTCTTTCACATATGTCGATCTATGTATACTTTAGTCTCTAAACTTGACACATAGATCGATCTATGTAGGAAATGTACAAAACGAAAGACACATAGTAAGATATCTATCTCTCAGGTTAAAGTACATCAATCGATCGATATCAGTCTCTCAAAGAAAAGAAATCGATCAATCGATGTAGGTAATGAGAAAAATCGAAACCACTGTCCAACATCGATCTCTCAACCTGAAGGACATAGATCGATGCACATTAGTCACTAAATTTTGAGACATAGATTGATCGATATAGCTTATTATTCAAATTTTAATAGCCTTTGCAAGAAATTGATCGTGGACTTTTCCCAACATTCATAATGCTTTCTATCTATCTAAACATATCTAAGGTTCTTTAGGGTGGCAGTGGATCATCTAATTCAACTGTAGGATGGTGGAAGACTATTTGGACATCTGCAAGACAATTGATGGAGTAGAAGACTTTATAAAGATTGCAAAAACGTGGCTCACACCCTCTATATATTGAAGAAGCTCAGATAAGGCATATACACACTTTTGTCCACTTCAAACTTCATCCTCCATTGTTGTAAAAAGCTCCCAAAGGTGCATAGTGCTTAAAATCTATTAAGCTCTTGTTGCTTTGTTCTAATTGTATTATGAGAGTGATAGTCATGCACAAGAGAAACTAAGCATATTTGATCTCTTGGTTATGCTTTAGACTCATTTGAAAGTGTAAATTTACTAATCCTGCAAAATCTATTTGGTGTTTGGTAGAACTTTGTTGAAGTTGTAAAGAATGAAGAAATGTTTCTTGCTTGTAACTGTTGTTGTTGATGTTGCACAAGTTGTTTGTGTAATAAGTTGCTGCTGTTGTAGTTGTTGCTTGCACTAGTTGTTAGTGGAAAGTGTTGTTGTGCTTGTTCTTTATTGAAGGTAATAAGAAAAGTTGTTTTTGAAAATGCACTTTGGAAACAAACTGGTAGTGGAGTATAATGGAATAGATTCAAACTATATTGTGTGTCTCCATTTATTGTTTTCATTTCATTTTTCTTACTTCGGAGAACATTTGAGTTGACTTAAGCGAAATTGATAAAAACGGAAAATAATCTAACACTCTATTCATTCCTTCTGGAGTGATTGTCACAAACATAGCATTATGCGTGTCCTTTTTTTGGCTAATCACCTCTTTGTTTTGTATGTAGGTAAAGTTTATGTGCAATTGCCTCATTGTGCCGGTAGTTAATCCGCGACCGGTATAAAAATTATGTATAAACAAAATGGAAAGGCAAAAGAAATAAAAACGACTCTTCTAGACCCACTAAATTAAATATAATTGGAAAAGAAGAGGAAATGAACACGTAATCATGTCCGCACAACTAATTCAACTCAGTTCATCTCCCTCCCACTCCCACACGTTTTCTCCCTTATCTGCTATCCCATCTTCCTCACTCCAAATCTAACAAACTCCCTTTAAAGAAAAATTCTAACAAACTCGATTTCTAGGGAAAAGAATATCTATTTTGTTTGCTATTCATATTTTCATTTTGTCAGTTTGCTATTGCATGTTTTGTATTACTTCATTCTCCATTTGAATTTATATTTTATGAACAGTAAAAAGATAAGATAACATAACACGTAGATATGAAACAAACAAAATATACAACATAACTTTGACCTATTTACACTTTAGATCTTTTCTAGTCATATTCTCGCTCCCACAGCCGGTTGCCTTTCTCGGTTAAGCGGGCATTTGATAACACGAGAATGATGGAATAAAGCAAAATGATTTAATAAAGTAGCTACACTTCTTATATTGTAAACAAACAGTTGATCGACACAGTTTGACGTTATTTCCATTAAGGTCATCGACAAACAACTTTCATTATGGGTCATCAAAAAATAACCTCTTTGTGTTTCTAACACACGTGTATGATTGCGTATCTCTGACACCACTATACCATGCCATAGGCAAAAGCTTCTACGTCAATGGAGTAATATTGTTGTTGTTGTATTGAATAGTTATTAGGGAACCAAATTGATATGTTTTGGATACATACCGTTAAAGCATGTCAAGAAGATAAGGATAAATGCAACAAATAGAAGATCAAGTCTTTCGAATTCAAAACTCTATCCTATCTTTATCTTTTAATGTTTGTATTCATTTGAAACATTATCTGTAAATCAGTTTGTAATTGTTTTGAATTAACAGCTCCTTAATGTATAAAGGAAAACAATATTCAGCCGAGTTCTAGTAAGGGGGAACAATCGGCACTTTCATCCAAATTCTGAGTACTTTACCTTCTTGAGTTTTATTTCATCTTTTATGGTATCAGAGCCATAAGTCCCACATCAATGGCTGATTCTTCCTCCTCAACTACACAGCCCCCCTCAAACACAAACGCCTCAACCAACAACGCCCCATCATTTGTTCATCCCCATAGCATTGTTACAGTCAAACTCAACACGGATAATTTCTTGCTCTGGAAGGCACAAATCATGCCCTATTTACGTGGCCAGAAAGTCTTTGGCTTTCTTGATGGCACCACCAAGCCGCCACCCCCATGCTATCAAACACGGCTACCAGTTCTGAAACACTGGCTGGCAATCCAGAATATCTTGCCTGGGTTCAGCAAGATCAACTTATACTCAGCACACTCCTGTCCTCTCTTACAGAAGGAGTTCTCTCACATGTTGTGAACTGTGTCACATCACGTGATCTTTGGGTGACACTAGAACGCATGTTCACCTCTCAATTTAGAGCTCGAATCATGCAAATCCACTACCAACTTGCCACTGCCAAGAAAGGTGGTGCCTCTATCCCAGAATATTTTCAAAAAATAAAAACACTTGCTGACACTCTAGCTGCCGTAGGATAGCCACTAAATGACTTTGAAATTAGCTCATACGTCCTTGCCGGACTTGACCCAGAATATGATCCCTTTGTTACCTCTGTCACCACTCGTGATGATCCTCTCACGACAGATGAATTATATGGACACCTTCTTGCTCATGAATCCCGTCTAGAGCAGCACATCTTACCACCAACTGACGGCTTTCCCTCAGCTAACATGGCTTCACGCCAAACACGCGGCAGGGGTTCACACCCTATCACCCGGCGGAACTCCCCTTCTTTCAATGGAGCACGGCAACAACATTTCTATGCACGTGGGCACCGTGGCTGCAGTCGAGGAGGACGGTCTTATGGGTCCGCAGGCAACTTCAACACGGACGCAGTTGATCCAAATCGCCCTGTGTGTCAGGTATGTAATAAGGTTGGTCACACTGCTCTCCAGTGTTATAACAGGTTCAATCATGCGTATCATTGCGAACAAACTCATCCACCTACTGCCTTTCTGACAACTCCATCACCCAACGATTACAATTGGTATCCTGACACTGATGCATCCAACCATCTAACTTCCGATCTCAACAACCTTAATATTCATATTAAGGAGTATCTGGAAACTGACAAAGTACAGGTCGGCAATGGCGCTACTCTTCCCATCTCTCACACAGGTTCTGCCTCTCTTCCTTCATCTTCCCATTCCTTCACACTTAATAACGTTCTACACGTTTCCCACATCACCAAAAATCTTATCTCCGTTCAACAGTTTACCAAAGATAATAACTGCTATCTTGAATTTCATCCTAACTTCTTCTATGTTAAGGAACAACTCACGAGACGCATCCTCCATCGGGGACCGAGTAATGCTGGCTTGTATTCATTCTACACGACACCGTCCACTCCCACCTCTCCTTATGCTTATATCGGTGAAAGAGCCACTTCAACAAATTGATGTCCAAAATGCATTCCTTCATGGATTTCTTAATGAGGAAGTTTATATGTCACAACCACCCGGCTTTGTTCATCCCCATTATCCTAATCATGTGTGCAAGTTACGCAAGGCTCTTTATGGCTCAAAGCAAGCTCCTCGCGCATGGTTCTCTCGGCTTAGCCAACGCCTCATAGAAATCGGTTTCAACAGCTCCAAATCCGACTCATCCCTCTTCATTTATACAGCAGCGGATACTATTATCTATATTCTTATTTATGTCGATGATATTATCATAACTGGGTCTAATCCTGCATCCATCAAGCACCTACTCTCCTCTTTACATAAGGACTTTGCCATTAAAGAACTCGGACCCTTAGCACTATTTTCTTGGCGTTGAGGTCATTCCCATCTCCAATGGGTTATTTCTTACTCAGCAGCGATATATCATGGATCTCCTTAAGCGTACAAATATGGAACATGCCAAACCGATTACATCTCTAATGACTGCGACTCATACATTATCCTTATTCTCTGGCGATCCACATTCCGATGTCACGTAATACCGCAGTACAGTTGGTGATTTGCAGTATTTATCTCTCACCCGTCCTGACATCTCCTTTGCTGTAAACAAGGTATGTCAATTTATGCATCGTCCGACCATCGTGCACTGGCAAGCTGTTAAACGGATCCTGCGATATCTCAAACACACCATAAATCACAGTTTGGTACTTCGTCGTGCATCGACTTATCACCTAGAAGCTTTTTCGGACGCAGATTGGGCCGGCTGCCCGGATGATCGTAAGTCTACTAGTGGTTACTGTGTCTTTCTTGGCCCAAATCTAATATCTTGGAGATCACGTAAACAACCTACAGTATCTCGCTCTAGTACAAAATCTGAGTATCGTGCTCTCGCTGCAACCGTTGCTGAACTCCTTTGGCTACAGTCGCTCTTACGTGAGCTCGGGCTTTATCTTTCGCAACCACCAACGCTTTGGTGCGACAATATTGGTGCTACATATCTCTCATCTAATCCAGTCTTTCATGCTCATACCAAACACATTGAAATTGATTATCACTTTGTTCGGGATCGTGTGGCCAACCGCTGTCTTAACGTTCGCTATCGTTGCACTCAAGACCAACTAGCTGATATACTCACGAAACCACTTGTGTCCGGACGGTTCTTACCTTGCGCACCAAACTCAACGTCAGCGAACCGCCGTTGACTTTGTGGGGGCGTGTTAAAGCATGTCAAGAAGATAAGGATAAATGCAACAAATGGAAGATCAAGTCTTTCGAATTCAAAACTCTATCCTATCTTTATCTTTTAATGTTTGTATTCATTTGAAACATTATCTGTAAATCAGTTTGTAATTGTTTTGAATTAACAGCTCCTCAATGTATAAAGGAAAACAATATTCAGCCGAGTTCTAGTAAGGGGGAACAATCGGCACTTTCATCCAACTTCCGAGTACTTTACCTTCTTGAGTTTTATTTCATCTTTTACATACAAACACAAACAAATACACGTAAATGTGTTTATATATGTATATATGTGTGTGTCCATATGTGCATTTGGACGTGTGTTGCATTTTTGTATGCATAAAACTGTAATCAAACACATTAACGTGTGCTGCAAATGTCTGATATTCTCTGTCTTGGATACTTTTAGGGATGTCGACATTGAGGTTGAGACATTCCATAATTTTCACTTTTTTACTGCTTAAATTACTCAGTAGCTTGTTGTTTCATATTTTAGATCTTAGATTTTAATTCTAACAAATGCTTTTAGTTTCAAACTTGAAAAGCCAATGCAATAATGCAATATCCAAATGGCAATAATCGAGACCTAATCTATGGAAATTTTTAGTTAGAAGCGTCTAAAACTGAGACTTCACAGCATAAATTTTGAGTTTGAAATATCCAAATGACAATAATCGAGGCCTAATCTACATAAACTGAGTTTAAAACGTGTAGTGTTGAGACTTCAAAAGTATAGGCTTGAAATGACGGAACCGGATCCTCTGACCGCCGCGCCCCTGACCTCCTCGCGACCGTCCATCACGTGGTAACAGGGGATGGTGAGGTTGGGTGGGGGGTCATCCGCATCCAGCCTCACCACCCCTGCTACCACGTGACAGAGAGTCCTTTGTTATCGCTCCTAGGGGGTCAGGAGATCCCGTCCGTGAAATGACTGAGTGGAAGTTCGAGGGTCTACACAAAGAAATACAACAGGAACCAACATACCTAATATATTCTAACAACATCAAAACCTACCGATAAAGTCTGGAGAAGTTGGAATACATATAAACAATACCTATATTTTAAATGATAAAGAATTTACTTCCGGTTCGTTTAACACACATAAATCTTGTGATTAAATTTCCCTTCTTTTGGCAAGTTAAAAAGAGAGAAAAATTCACGTTCACATAAGCCGAAAGCGAGTTCCGAGTCCATTTGTAACGCTTATATTTTTGCGACTCCCAATGATCGAATGTGTCCTCTTCTGAAAACGCTCACAGCTTAACGACGTCGTCTTCTATCTCCCCTTCCGGAAGAACAAAAATGGCTAGTCCAAAATCTCGAATGAAATAAACGAGGGAATTCAATTCATTTTTGAGTGACTGTAATTAGAGAAAGTATACAGAGAGGGTAGCTTCTTTGCTCTCTCATTTTTTCTCTCAAACATCACTCTACTCCATTCCTGGATTCCTCTTCTTTCTAAGATTTTAGTCAGTAAAATGATTTGCTTATCTTTATATATTTGATTTGGAGAATTGAAAATGGCGGAGGAGAAGGCTGTTAACCGGTGGAACTGGGAGGTGGCGGGGTTTGAGCCGCCGAAGAAGCCATCTGACGGTGAGGATTACTATCAGAGACCTGCTCCGTTGGTGCGGAGGTATTCCATTGCCGCTTCATCGGTTTTGCCGCTTTCTGACCGGTCCAAGCATTCATTTAATTCCAAGCTTCTCAAATTGAAGAATAAAGTCCAGGTTTTGATCTTAGGCTGCTTCCACTGAAGCTATGCTTTACTGTTTCAGTGGTTTTGTCTTTGTTCTCCTGTAGTTTGAAGCAATGTAGGTGAAGAATTGTAGTGGTTGTACTTGCCTTTGTTGATTGTTTTGCCAGTGTACTTGTGCTGTTCTGAGCTTCTAAGCTGATATTTTGATTCATTGGTTGATTTGGTTGTGTAATCTGGAACTGTTTGTTTATCTTGTTCAGCTAAATATTGAGGAATTCTGTTCCCAACTGTTGAGGACATGATAACTTGCGTATCGGGTGAATTTCTGTAATTAGGTAAATTGAAAAGTAAGCTAGCACTTGGGACTGAACTCAAACATATCCTCAACATTTGGAAAAGCATATTTCTTTTCTTCTTTTGGGTTAGTTTTTTTTTAATTAGTTTCTTTTGAGTTGGTTAAATACCTTTTGAGTTAGTTAAATACCTTAGTTATTAATCTATGCCTAAGGGGTTTCCATCTCATGCTGAGTTCTGGGCAGCTATGAGGATGCAATTTAGAGGGCTTTCCGGGTATTTACATAAGTTAATTCGTCATTGCAAACGACTTTGGAACATAAAGCTGCAATGCACTTCTCTTCCTTTCTCCCCTTGCGTACTTTCTGAAGCTATTAGGATGATACGGAAGCAACTGATTAACTGAATCAAAATCTGGTTTGTTATTTATTTTTGATAGTTTGACTTCCCATATAGAACCCTTGTTTAAAATAGGATATCAAGAGATATTGATTGAGGGTTTTAGGTATTTAAAATCTTACAATAGCGAAAATAGAGGAATTGATGAATCACAGGATTTAGACATGGTGGTTTAAATAGAGACGAGAGTCAGATATTCTTATGATTGCAGTGTCTCTAAAACTTGAAGGTAACTTTGTAGGACGGAAATTAAGGCCCACAATGCTCTATTGGTCTAATTATTGGTAGTAATTGATGAATATGAAAAAATGTGAGTGGAAGAAATAAGAATACTAATGTACATTTTTTGGCATATAAAGATGGATAAGATCATGAATGAACATATCAAGATGAAAGTTTGGATGACTCTTATCAGCAAAACGGCGTGAGAGTCACGATTGAGACATTATAGACAATGAGCAAAGAAATGCACATGTTAGGTGTTGTGAGTAACAAAATGAGGTTAAACACGGGGAAGGAGACCGAGAAAGATATGTGTAAAGATAATTACTCCCTCCGTCCACAAAATTTTGTCATAGTTGATTTTTCAACAGAGTGCAAACCTAGCAGAATTAAGACTTGAGCGCTAGGTTGTACTAATGACATATTTACTAGGTTGTTAATTCTGTAATTTAGAATTGAGAGTTGCGTGCTAGTACTTCTAGTTGTCAAACAAAATGGGAAATCTTTTTTGGTGGAGGAATACCTATAACGTTTCCTAACTAAGGAGAGAAATCTAAGCTTACCAAGTATTACCTTGAAATTTTTTTGCCATAAGTTGTCGATTAGGTTATAGCTTGTTTCTTTCTATGTGTCACTGTTTAGTGCTGTGGAAGAGGCTGTCTTTTATATCGGATAGTAAGTATTTAGTTTCCAGCTCATACTTTGTTGGCTGTTGATGAGTAATTTCATGTCAAATATCTTGTCCATGATGATTGATAGTTGTTGGCTATCTCTTGTCCAGTTATGTGGGTTTCTCAAAAACTTTTGTCTGATTTTCATTTCATAACCAGATAATCAAAGTTATTTCGGTATGCATCTTTAACAGCATGCGAGGGAGGATTATTCAGAATTGAGGCAAGAAGCTATCGATCTTCAAGAGTATTCAAATGCAAAACTTGACCGTTTGACCCGTTATCTTGGTGTACTTGCTGATAAATCCCGTAAGCTAGGTAAATAAATAAACTTCTATTTCTGGCCTTGACTTTTTCGTTTTTTATCACGATTTCTGTTGCAAGAGGTGTCCCTTGTACCTATGACTTCGCCATGCAGATTATTTGAATTTTCCTTTCCACTCTGTTGTTGCCATGTCTAAACGAGTTCAACTGTCCAAGATAAACAGAGAATGATGAGTCTAATCAAAGGCAGTGGCAAGGATGATATCGTTTCATGATTAGTCTGCTACTCCATTGGACCATACCTCCTGCAAAATTGTTTCAAGGAGTATCTATAATTTTTAAATAATCTAGTAGATCAGAAAATACATGTTCATCTGCATCAAATAGAGAGAGGAGATATTAGAATGGTGAGACCGTAATTGACTTTCATAGATGCTATGCAACAACATAATCTACCAACGAAGAATACTTCTATTATGCACCCCATTACCATATACGTTATGCTATAAACTTTCACTTTGTAATTCTTCGTGCATTTTTAGGTTGGTGATCTTATTTGTCCATACTGTGTGATGGTAGTTCTGTTTGTTTGTATTTGGATTTTTGTTTCATTATCAACTATTGAAGCATGGTTTTAATTTCTAGATCAGGCAGTGCTGGAGACAGAAGGTAGAATATCTCCGCTTATATTGGAGAAGAAAAAGTTATTTAATGACCTATTGACTGCTAAAGGTAATCATTAATGTCTAGCACCATTTTTTATATCCTCTCCTTTTATTTCTTATTTCCTTGTGCAAACATTAATCTAGTAGAAAGGCATGCCATAACCTAGAAGTATTAAAGGGAAGTGGTAAAGGAAGGAAGACACAGAAAAGGCCTTTTTTTTTTTTTTTGTAATTACAGAAAAGGCCTTTCATTATTGCAATGAAGGTATTTATGGAGGATTTGGTTAATTTCAGGAAGCATAAAAGTGTTTTGTCGTGCAAGACCTCTTTTTGAAGATGAAGGTTCATCTGTTGTTGAATTTCCTGATGAATACACGATTCGTGTGAATACGGGTGATGACATGGTTGCCAATCCAAAGAAGGATTTCGAGTTTGACAGGGTGTATGGGCCACATGTCGCTCAAGGTGGTAGATCAGTGTCTTTTTTCTTTCTTACTTTATGCTTTTTAAACTCTAATAGGGAACCTTTTCTGTGTGCAGCTGAGCTCTTCACTGATGTTCAGCCATTTGTGCAGTCAGCTTTTGACGGGTTTAATGTTTTAGTGCTTGCTTATGGTCAGTCAAAGTCAGGAAAGACGTACACCCTGGTACTTGTGCTTTCTCTGATCCTTTATCGTTGTCATCCTCCTCATCCTAGGTGTGTGTTTTATTTTAATTGTGTGGTTGATTATATCTGCTATTGGTTTTTTCGTGTGACTTTTGTATCCTAACCTTGTCCACTTAGTGATTTTAGTTTCCGTACAGGTTCTTTCCGTGTAAATACTTGCCAGAGTTTCACGCATTTATTTGTTTGTGATGGTTATCACTTTCTATAGGAAGGATCTACCCATGATCGTGGTCTATATGCACGATGCTTTGAGGAGCTTTTTGATCTGTCGAACTCTGATGCAACATCTACGATGCAATTCAAATTTTCTGTTTCAGTCTTTGAGATTTACAATGAACAGGTTTCCCTTGTTTGTATGAATACTTCTTTTTAAAGTGCCTTGCTTTTATTTGACTATATTTTTAGAGGACACACTTTTTGTATGCAGATAAGGGATTTGCTTTCTGGACATGAAGATGGTCTTCCAAAGATCCAACTAGGTTCAACAGGCTTCTATTCAGACATTCTGCAGGAAAAAGTTGAAAATCCTATTGAATTCTCTCAGGTCCTCAAAGCTGCAATTCACAGCCGGGGAACTGATGCAATGAAGTCTGACGTCTCTCATTTGTATGGTCTAATTTCTAGTACTCTGTGCTCCTATATAGTTTTTTCATGAACCTTGCTGTGTGTTTCCTCGTCTCCTTTTCATTTCTTTCATGCATAGTCTTACATTTCTACCTATTCGTATCCATTACTGTGTCCTGAATGTCTTACAGCAATGTGTCATTTACTTTTTGTGGAAGAGATAACTGTTCACTTAGCAACTTAGTTCATCAAAAGTCTTGTTTTTCTGAATTATTGTTACTTCCCTTCAGTTCAGTCATTCATATGGTGTTATATGGATTTTTGTGCAGCAATCAACTGATGATTTTAAAAAATAATTATTTAGCATCATTACTCATATTCAAGCATGTACCGTAGTCAGATATGTTTTTCCCTTGAGTCTTAGTTTTGTTACCATCAAAATCAGCTCCTAGGAGCATAGGAATAACGTCATGCATATATTTTGATTATAAATCCTGCACATAACATATATTTTTAATACCACAATCCTGTTTAACGTGTTTGTATGGTTGCGGGAAGGCCTAAGTTGCACTTAGGGTTATTTTGTAATTTTTTCTTTTTGCAGGATTGTCTGTATGCATATCTATTATAACAACTCGATCACAGGTGAAGAGTTGTATAGCAAGCTTTCTATTGTTGATTTGGCTGGAAGTGATTGTGCCTCTCAGGATGAGAATAATAGAGAACGCATGACAGACTTGCTTCATGCCATGAAATCTCTTTCAGCGTATGTACTTTTACTCCTTTGTTAACTTCATCATGTAGTCATCCAAAAAAGAAAAGAATGAACGAATAAAGTGCAGAGAAAAATACCTCACCGAATGAGAATAAGGCTTGAGTGTTGTTGTATAATGTTGTTGGTGACTTTCAACTAGTTTATAATATGCACTTTTTTATGGTTAGCCGCGTTAGTTTCCATTCTCCTTCCTTAAAGATCCTATTGAATCGGAAACCTAGTTATTTGATGCTGCATGTTTATGATCCAGGAACAGTTCCTTCTTTCCTTAAGACAATTATAGAAAGGTCATGGATGAAGCCACTAAGATTTGATTTTGGAATATTCATGATGCAAGAGAACTTGTTAAAGTGGAGGTTTTTCAGACAAAGTGACTTAATCTCGTATTTTAAGTGAGCAAGAGGTACGATGGTATACTTGGTAGATGTGGTTTCAATTAAAAGAATCAATGGGCTACCGCCTTTCCAAAAAGTAGGTTACAATTGGTGATATATTTGAATTTTCTGCGGCATTTAACCACATCCCATCAGCTGGTCATGCTGTATATATTTGTGAAACACGGAAGCTTGGGACAAAATATTGATGATTCATAGTATCAATTAGTGCGACCTACGGATGAATGATAGAGTGATTCTTAGAGAACCGTATCAAATGTATGCTACTTGTGGCCATGTTGTCGTATGACTGTAATTTCAGTTAGTGATTGGTGATAACCAGCTTAAAGATTCAAGAAAATTTCATCAACGAATAAAGATTCTTGGTGGAGGAGAAGGGAAGTGTAAATTGGAGTTAAAACTTAAGAGATTAAAATATGAGTCATTGTTCCTCTAAAAAAGATAAATAAATATTATGAGGCTCTACATATTTTTTGAGATATGGAAAATTTGGTAAGGTATATGAGACCAAAAAGTGGTCGAGAAAATTGGGTAGAAGGAAAATTTGAGGCTTGTGAGAATGTCTGTGGATGCCTTTAGAGGAGGGGTAAGTCAGTCGAATCAGTCAAGCAAGTTTGGTGCTTTTGAAAAAATCCGAGCTCACGCTGAGCTTGCAATTGTTAAGATCGAGCTTTATCAACCTGATACCTTATTTACCTATGAGTGGAATTGTGTAGTTTATTTTATTTTTATTGTTTTGACATGGTTTGAAATTTAAAAACCAATATTACTCTTTCATTACAATTTTATTGAACACTGCATACCATCCTTTTTTTTATTAAATTGATATTATAAGATTCAAGATTTAAAATATTTAATAGGAAAATTGGGCTAGAGCTCCTATACTTCCAAATGCGCTTTGCTCAATTATACAAAATACATGCCAAGCTCTTCAGGTTTCCACCTATAGCTGCTTGAAACCCAAAAAAGGGGTGCAAACAATATGAAAATTTCTGGAGCTAGATAGAGGAGGATAAGGTATCTAGCTCTAGGTGAATGCACCAGTGGTGGATATGATAACGTGTTAATGGGTGATGAGACAATAAAGGCAAGGTGAAGCAGGCACTTTCATAGATGTTTTTAAGGCTGTGGAAGAGGTGAAGTCATCTTGTAGAACTAAGGCAGTCTTATTAGTTGTGTAATGACTTTATTGAAGAATTGTAGCAATTTGAGAAAGAAGGTGCACTTGGGAAGATTAAAAAAAAAAGGAAAGGTAGTTGGATATCCAAATAAATTTAACCTTTAAAATATATTTATCAATGGCATTTACTCCAAACCCTTTATTTTCTAGACAGTACCATAACTTTCAGTTCATTTTCTTCTCAAGTATAATGCTCTCAAAACTTTGACTCTTCTGTGCTACAGTTTGGGAGATGTCTTGGCTGCTTTGACCTCGAAGAAGGAAATAGTTCCTTATGAGAATTCCGTGCTGACTAAAGTGCTTGCGGACTCGCTAGGTATGGATAATGTTTTCTGCTTGTTCTTCTTTTGGTTATTTGTCTATTTTTCTGTTCATATTCTGGTTAATCTTATCTTCTGTTGTGTTGTTATTCCGCCATATCTGGGTGGTTTAAAGTCGTGATAGCTGTCGGTATTGATTTATCTTTTTGTCTTTTCTGTATAATGCATTGGATTCCAAGAATTCACTTGTTTGTTTTTGCCACTGGTGTAGCAAAGTAACAACGTGAAATATGTCCGAATCGGTACATAGAGCAGTAACCTTATTTGTCAGACCTGAAAAGGTGAAGCTTTTGATATGTCAAGCCAGACCCAATGGTGGAATGGTTTAAGTAGTGCTAACGTGTACTTTCCGTTGGTGGACGAGTCCCACCTGTTGAAACTTTTAATTCATGTACTGTAACCTGTGAAATATACTAAGGTTGATTTTTTTCCTTTGGTGGAGGGTCCAGGCTTTTGGAATTTAAGAGATATGTACCCTGCAAAATCATGACAAAGTTGAATGCTGTCTTTCTTTTGTGACTTCTTCTCGAGTTGATTTTTCTGTCTTCCTTCTTCATACATATAATTGATCAATCACCAATCCCATACGTTGTTACTTGTATCAATTGATTTAAGCATATGTTTTCAGATTGCTGTTTTGTTTTGTCAAAATAGGTGCAGATTATGCATATTCTGATGCCAGTTTTAACCGACTTAACATTCTGGACCTAGGTGGAAGCTCAAAAACTTTGATGATTGTGAATGTCAGTCCAAATGCAGTTAATTTGTCTGAGACATTACAATCCCTTAATTTTGCTGCTAGAGCTCGAAATTCTGTTTTGAGCCCCGGGAATCGAGACACAATTAAGAAATGGAGAGATATGGTAAGTAATTTCTTGCCTCTCTGTTTTACTTTGGCTTTAGGTATTCTGCCTCAAACTTCTTATACCATTTTTCTATATAGCATGTCTAGAAAAATTAGAAAAGTCACTGATAAATGATTTGGTTTGTGAAGCACAACTCTCCCTAATGTCTTGTTTAGTGGTCAAAGAATGTTCTGTATTTAGAGCTTTTGCTTTTCTTTTTGTTTTCTTCGATGGAAATAGAATTTTCCTGGCTAAATTTTCTGGTCATTTGGGTTTCATGTATGGATTTTGGCAGAGCCAAACAAAATTGTGGAAATTATAGGGAGGAAGCCTATGAATCCACCCCCAAAAAATTAGAACCACATGCTTTCACTTGGTGATAGTCAGAAACTTACTTCAACATGACTAAGGAAGGTTAAGTTCAAATGCCAAAGCATTTTTTCTTTTTCTTCGAAACCTAAAATTGTCATGTTAGTGCGTAACATCACGTATGAGGCTATTTATTGGTGCTTCGCTACTTTTAATAGGCGAATGATACACGCAAGGAATTGTATGGAAAAGAGGCGGATGTTGAAAAGTTGAAGCAAGATGTGCTGGCACTCCAACATGCTTTGAAGCACGCAAATGATCAGTGTATTCTTCTCTTTAATGAAGTTCAGAAAGCCTGGAAAGTCTCATTTACACTGCAATCTGACTTAAAGGTTGGTTTGTCAAAATTTTGCAAATTTTCTTTTGCACATTTAGCATTAGTTTCTGCTGCGTGAAAAAGAGTACAAATATTATTCAGTAAGTTCAGCTTTTGATCTCTACAGCTGAAAGAATTTTATATGCATATAGACAAACGCACACAGTTGCGCAAATATATATATATGTATGTGTGTAGTGTGTGTGCATGTGCAAGTGTTCATAGTTATGTCTATGTATATGCATATATATGCAGACACACACATAAATATGCAAAGTTACAAACATACATACATACATACATATACATACATATATATATATACATATACATACATATATATATACATATACATACATATATATATATATACATATATATATATATATATATATATATATATATATATATATATATGCATACATACATACATACATATATATATATATATGTATAATATGTTTATGTATATGTGTATATGTAGAAATGTACCGGGGAAATGATGTGTTTACGATACTTAGATAATCATGATTTGATTTATTTATGGGTGTATATATGATTTCCACAAATAGAAGATCACACTGATCTCATATTTAGAATTCAAACAGTTACCTAAAATAGAGAGATCCGATTGATCTCTTAGTAGTATGATGGTAGGTTATAAATAGGTACATATATTCTATCAAGATATCAATATACAAATTACTCCTTGAAATGGTATTAGAGCCTTAGGGCTTTCAAAACCATCACTTCACAGCCTATTGCTCGTTAAAAAAAGGCTACAGAAAACTAAGCTACATGAAATGTCATTGAACATTCTTCCACTACAGGCACTAATACTGGAGCAAGGTCCAATTTTACCACCTATGATGGTATTGTAATGGTCTTCTCCAGGCATAAACTTAATGATAATAACTATCTCTCCTAGTCAAAATCCATGGAGATGTTTATCACTAGAAAGGGCAAGGAGGACTACCTCTTTGGCACCCTCAAACCTCCAGCTACTGACAATACTAAGTATAAGGGCTAGAAGGTTGACAACAGCATGATTGTGTAATTCCTGGTTGGGTCTATGACATCTGAAATCGGTGATGAATTCCTTCGTTATTTTACAGCTGAGGAGATCCGGTCAGCTGCCAAAGAGATGTACTCCAAGAAAGACAATACCCCAGAGCTATATAGAATAGAGACTCAACTCCAAGATCTTAAGCATGGTGAAATGACTGTCACTAAGTACTTCATCCAGCTAACCAGAGCCTGGGAACAAATTGATGCATTTGAGGTCTATAACTAGACTTGTACAGCTGATGCACAAAGATATAAGAAATTACGAAAACAAAAAGAGTATTCAGGTTCCTTGTAGGGCTGAATATAGAACTTGATGGAGTCATAGGGAGGATTCTTGGAACCAAACCATTAGCTAGCGTAAAAACAACATTCTCCGAAGTTAGACATGAGGAAAGTCGTAGGAAACTCATGAGATCCACTGTGCCTAGTGAAAATTCAGCCCTTACAGCAAGAAGGGCTCGCCTCCATAGTACCAACCAGCCTAATAATAGCAGGCCCTATTGTACATACTGTAAAAACTCTGGGCATACTGTTAATGAATGTTGAAAATTGAAAGGTAGGCCTACAGAAGGCATAGATTGCAGGACAATGAAAAACAATCGGAAATCATCCAACAAAGGGAATGTTACCAACTGGAGGTCACCAGAGCATGGGAATCCTGTAACACTTATGGTAATATAACCGTCTCCGAGACTGTTCAGAGCATTAGCCTCCCCACTCAGAATCACATTGAAGCACTGCTGCAACTCCTCAACAAAAGAGAAGGAAACTCTCAGGAACCCGTCCAAGCATCCATGGCCAACACTGACAACATATGTGATCAAAATCAACCGTGGATTATTGATTTAAAGGCCTCTGACTACATGACTAATGAAGGTACAATTATAACTGAATCCTGACCTACCATTGAAAGATGTACTGCATATTCCAGACTTAAGATTTAACCTTTTCTATGTGGAAAAACTGATAAAAGAGCCTTACCATTGCTATATTCATAAAGGTTTAAGTTTTAGGCTACTGGATTTATTTGTGAGCAAATTATTGGCAAGCTGGTCCAACCTGAAGATTTTCATGGTCTACATAGTGTTTTGGTGGTATAGTGGGTGCAGAAATTTATAGAATTTAAGGAATTCTTATTGATTCATAGAACTTCTTATATGATATGCACAAGAGTCGCTCCTTTTATAGGAGTGTAAACAACTTGGAGCTTCAATGGCCAGAATTCCGTCCAACGGCTAGATTCTGGTTTAACTTGACAGTTTTTTCCTATCCACTACACGATATACTAATAACTTATTCTAGTGTATTCGTATCCTATTTCTAATATACATGTATGCGTACAGTATGTATACATTTATACTAACATATTTACAGTGTATTTCTAATGTGTATTCCTACAACCTTCTCAAGCTTGGTGTAAACATTGATTATACCAAGCTTGACTATTAGATTTTGGAGCACTCTTACTGCCACTGGTTTGATGAAGATGTCTGCCACTTGATCCTTAGTGGTTTTGTGCCTGATAATAATGACTTGATTTTTAATCTTCTCCGGTATGAAATGTCTATCAATCTCAACGTGCTTTGATTTATAATGTTGGACTGGATTTTTTGCAATGTTTATGGCAGAGATATTGTCACAGTAGACCTGAATAGGTAGGCTGATTATTTGGTCCAAGTCCTTTATTACCCTTTGAATCCATAAGCCTTCACAAATTCCCAATGCCAGGGCCCTTAGCTCAGCTTCTGCGCTACTTCTGGATACTATTGCTTGTTTTTTTACTTCTCCAAGAAATGAGATTACCCCATAAGAAGGTACCATATCCAGTTGTAGATCTCATATCTATCTTTGGACTTGCCCAGTCTGCATCAGTGCATATCTGAAGGCTTCTGTCTTCATTCTTTTTAAAGTGTAAGCCTTGTCCAGGAGTTCATTTCAAGTACTTAAGAATTCTCAATGCAACCTTAAGATGTTCGTTAGTTGGATGATGCATAAACTGACTTGCAATACTTACTGCGTAGCATATGTCAGATCTCGTGTGTGCTAAGTAGATTAATTTTCCAACCAATCATTGATAGCTAAGTATATCAATAGGTGTACTATCCCATTTGTCCTTAGGTTTATGACCTGGTTCAATAGGTGTCGTGACTGGTTTACATCATACCATTCCTGTTTCCTTAAGTAAATCTAATATATACTTTCTATGAGCAATACTCATGCCATGTCTATTTCTCCCCACTCCCACCAAGGAAGTATCTGAGATGTCCTAAGTCTTTAACTTCAAATTCTTTAGACAGTTTTTCCTTTATTGTTTCTATCCCGAGTGTATCATTTTCTGTAAGAATTATATCATCTACACATACTATTAATACTGTAAACTTCCTGTACCAGAACCTTTTGTAAATAAGTTATGGTCACTGTGAGTTTGTTCATATCCAAAGCCTAGAACTGCCTTAGTGAATCGTTTAAACCATTCTCTAGGGGATTGTTTTAGTCTATATAATTTTTTGTTTAACTTGCACACTTGGTTTATGCTACTATCATTATTAAATCCAGGTGGAATATTCATATACACTTCTTCCTGTAAATCTCTATTTAGGAAAGCATTCTTGATATCTAATTGGAATAGATCCCAGTCTAAGTTAATAGCCACTGTAAATATGATTCTTACTGTATTTAACTTAGCTACTGGGACAAATGTCTCTAGGTAGTCTATTCCATGTGTATGGGTGAAGCCTTTGGCTACTAATATGGCTTTGTACCTATTTACTTGTGCCATTAGTGTTGTATTTTACTGAGAACACCCACTTACATCATACAGGTTTGATATCAATGGTCCACAGGTGGAGTTCCTAGGTATTATTCTTAGCCAGGGCCTCCATTTCCTCATAGACAGCTTGTTTTCATTTTGGATACTTAGTCGCATTAATATTTCTAAGTATTTTCAGGCTATCTAATGGACTAGTGAAACTCTTAAAATCTGAATTGAGTTTGTGATAAGACATAAAGTTATATAGCGGATGCTTTGTGCATTCTCTAACTCCTTTCCTGAATGCAATAGGTCTGTCATCACTCTCCATTTTTCTATCTCTAGCAAGTTCACTTTCCTCATAGGATTCATTATTTTGACTATTGGATCTCCTCCTAGTGTATATCTGAGTGATTGACAAATTTGGTCTTGGTATCCTCCTAGTTTGCTTTGACAACTCGTCGATAAATATCTCTACTGCTCTACTCCAGGATAAATAGGGGTATATGTATAATTCCAGAGAGGTAGTATTCCTTGTCCCTTCCTGTGATAAATATCTCTACTGCTCTACTCCAGGATAAGTAGTTAATTCCAGTGAGTTTGTGATTGTAATAATCACTGGTGCACCTTCAAAAGAGGTGGAGTGAATATTTGTCTTTATCCCTGGTGTATCCAAGGTATAGGTTGCTTCTGTCTCAGTTGACTCATTAACTGTTGCCATCGTAGATGAATTTTACTAAACAGAAAATGATGGATTCAAAGAAAAAGCTCTGATTTCATATAGAATTTAAGGAATTCTTATTGATTCATAGAATTTCTTATATGATATGTTCACGAGTCGCTCTTTTTATAGGAGTGTAAACAACTTGGAGCCTTAACGGCCAGAATTCCGTCCAACGGCTAGATTCTGGTTTAACTCGACAGTTTTGTCCTATCCACTACATGTTATACTAATAACTTATTCTAGTGTATTTGTATCCTATTTCTAGTATACATGTGTGTCTACAGTATATATACATTTATTCTAACGTACTTACATTGTATTTCTTTATAAACTTGTTTTTTAAGAAAAAAGAATCGCATTTGATCACTTTTAGCAGCGGATGACATAACATGCAGATCGACTATTTTCTGATGAGGCGTGAAGACCGACGGTTGTGGAGGGACTGCAAGGTTATATCGGGGGAGACGGCGGTGACGCAACACCGTTTATTAGTGGTAGTTATAGCATTGAGCCAAAAGTTGAGTAAAGGGGTTGGAAAATTCCCACCCAGGATTCGATGGGGAAGTTTGAAAGACGAAAAAATTAATATATTCAGAGACAATGTCATTTTCGCGAAACTAGATCGTCTGGGTGATGGCACAAATCAGATGTGGGAGGCTATATCGACTAATATTACTCACGCGGTGGGAGAAATGCTTGGGGTAACAACATGAAAGATGTCTGTACATAAAGAGACGTGGTGGTGGAATGAGGATGTGCAACAAAAAATAAAAGACAAACAAAGGCTTTTTAGAGAGCTGTTAAACTGCACAAATGGGAAAGAGAAAGTGGGATTGAAGGAGAATTACAAAGTCGTCAGGAAGGAGGCGAATAATGCAGTGATAGATGCAAAGGATGCATCTTATAAAATGATGTATAAAAGACTAGAAACAAAAGACGGAGAGCAGGATATGTTCAAGATTGCCAAAGCTAGGGATCGAAAGAGGCAGGACCTAGGAGGCGTGAAGTTTATAAAAGGAGAAGATGGACATGTGTTAGTCAAAGCACAAGACATCAAGTTGAAATGGCAAACATACTTTCACAATCTTTTCAATGGCGGTAGTGCCGACTATGAAGAACGAGAAAGCATCACTAACCAAGATCGACAACATAACAACTCCGACTGTCAGAACATTACACAAGGAGAGGTGATGAGAGCACTGAAGAAGATGGAAAGAGCTAAAGCGGTCGGCTTAGATAACATACCTATTGAGGCGTGGAAGTATTTGGGAGAGGAAGGAGTTCAATGGCTCACTGCTCTGTTCAACCGTATTTACAAAATAGGAAAGATGCCAAATGAGTGGAGAAAGAGTGTCGTGGTCCCTCTATACAAGAACAAAGGAGACGCACAGTGTTGTGGGAATTATAGAGGGATTAAGTTGCTAAGCCATATCATGAAGTTATGGGAGAGAGTAATCGACACTAGAATTAGGAGAGAAACTCAGGTTACGGTGAACCAATTTGGTTTTATGCCAGGAAGGTCAACTACAGAAGCAATACACATTCTCAAGAGATTAATGGAGAAGTATGGGGAGAAGAAGCATGATTTACATATGGTTTTCATCGATCTTGAAAAAGCGTATGATAGTGTGCCACGTAGCCTGATCTGGGATAGTTTGGATGCAAGAGGGATCCCTATGAAATATATAGACATAATTAGAGATATGTATGCTAGGACAAAAACAACCGTTCGTATGCCTGTAGGGAATACAGACTTCTTTCCGGTGGAGGTAGGCCTCCATCAAGGGTCTGCGTTGAGCCCATTTCTTTTTGCAGTTGTCCTTGACGAGTTGTCAAAGCCGATACAGGAGGCAGTTCCGTGGTGTATGCTTTTTGCTGACGATATTGTATTAGTCGCAGAGAATAGACATACCCTGAGCATGAGATTAGAGCAGTGGAGAGGTGTTTTAGAGAGAAAAGGCTTAAGGATTAGCCGTTCTAAGACCGAATATCTGCACTGCGACTTCAGCGGCATAGCCGATAGTGATAATAGCCAGCTCACCATCGATGGTCAAGTGGTACCACAGGTAAGTAAGTTTAAGTACCTAGGATCATTTGTGCAGCAGGATGGAGACAGAGATAGTGATGTGGCACATCGAGTTCAAGCAGGCTGGAGTTGATGGAGGGCTGCCTCAGGAGTGCTGTGTGACAAGAATTTCCCTACTAAATTAAAGGAAAAATTTTATAGGGTGACAGTGCGACCGAGAATGCTATATGGGACAGACTGCTGGGCCATCACAATTGCAGAAGATGGAAGTGGCAGAGATGAAGATGTTGAGGTGGATGTGTGGGCATACAAGGCTAGACCGGATCAGAAACGAGGTGTTTCGAGAAAGGTTAGGCGTGACTAGTATAACAGATAAGATAAGGGAGGGAAGAATGAGATGGTTTGGGCATGTCAAGCGGAGACAGACAACAGCGTCGGTCAGAGCAATTGAAAGCCTCATTGTAGAGGTGAACAGGAGTAAAGGCAGGCGCAAACTGACTTGGGATGAGTAGATTAGACACGACCTACTAGATTTGCACCTCTCTGAGGACATGGTCCAGGATAGGAGTTCATGGAGACATAAGATTAAGGTTAACGAGGTATAGGTCATATATAGGGACACCTTAGAGTATATTTAGGGACATAGATAGACGTAGACACTGTCTATGTTTTAGGTTGATTGTGCACTTGTTTGCTTATGTTTTACCACTATTGTGCAAAACATTACATTACATGTACATATACACGTTATGTGTATTTTAATATCGAAAGCATCTTCTTTGTATTTCCTGAATTCCCTCACTAACACACTAGCACATCATATACATATAGAGCCGGAGGTCTCACTGGAAGCAGACTCTCTATCCCTTGGGACAGATGTATTGTTTGCCTACCACTTACCGTCCCCAGACCCTAACGATAACTTTGGCTGTCGTTGGGATATACTGGGTACGGATGATGATGATGTACTTACAGTGTATTTCTAATGTGTATTCCTACAAAATTTTGGCGATGGAACTATATTCTTCTGCTGTTTGTTGTTCAAATTTCAGCTTATATACATTAACGTACAAAGGTGAGGGTTGTAGCGAAATGGCGGCTCTTCTGACATGTTAGTCTTTGCACTGTTCAGGAATCCTTGCACATGATCTTCTACGTCCAACTATTCTCTAATGATTTATGTTTCCTTTTTTTTTTCTTTTTCTTAATCGCGTGCAGGCTGAGAACATAATACTTTCTGATAAGTATAAGATAGAGAAAGATCAAAGTGCGCAGTTAAGAAGTCAAGTGTCGCGGATGCTACAGTTGGAACAAGAACAGAAAATGGAGATTCAACAACGTGACTCCACTATTGAAAATTTGCAGGTTCTTATATGATTCTTCGCAAAATTCATCTTAATTCTCCTGTTTATCAGTGTTTGTGTTGGGAGTATTTAATTGTACATGTTACATCTGCTTAACTGCTGAAACTCGTAGGAAGGAGTAATATAACTAGAATGGGAGCCGGTGTTCTGTGTGAATCAATAAGTGAAAAAGTTCTCACACCCTGGTTGGGACAAGTAATATTCTTTGTGAGACCACAGCTTAGGTGTTTGGAGTCGCAAAAGCGTAGTTTATGCTTAATTGGCACACTCTGGAGTTATTAGTTAACATAATATTAATAATGTTTTCATTGGGCCATTTAATCAATGAAATCTCCAAGTTGAGATAGTGCCACCGTTCATTAACACCGACCTTTGATCCAAAAAATCCTTTGGTATTTATTGAATTTGATAAACAGATGTTCTTCAATCAGTCATATATTGGTCCAAGTGATCAAACTATATCGGACTTATTTCACAAGCCGTTGTCCAGAACAATTAGTCTCACAAATTCCTTTGTAAAATTGCAGGTAAAGCAAATTTAATATGAACCACCAGATAAATAAATCCTGCAGAAACTGTACTATTTATTTTTCTTGTATCTGTCGATGACGTCCTTTCTTCCTCTTTTAAAAGAGGACAACGATAATCAACAAATAGGTAGTGAATTTTCTGCATGTCGTAGTTATATAGCCTATAAATGATAATCATATTCCATTCTCAGTTTCTTGGGTGTCCCTGGATCTCGTCATGCGATGAGTCCTAAGAGAAGCTCTTATATCTTTATATGAACCAAGTTGGCTGTTCTATTTAATTCAATTTGTTCTAGTATGGCATGCTTATCCCGATTTTGCAGTCCGTTCACTCTCGTTGATTTACTAACTAATTTCAGAAGAATCACTAGAAGTGTTCGAAAATTTTTGAAAACATTTAATAAGTTGAAACTGAATCTTTGTTCATTGCTTAAAAAAAAAATCTTTGTCCATTGAATTAATATCTTCAGGAATAAAAAAAATGCAATATTAGTGGATGTTTACCCTTACTTTTAGTTATTCCACCAAACCATTATTACTGTACTGGGGTAACTGACCGTTTGTATCTTGAAGGCAATATAACATAGTTCACATAGGTATCACTTAGTTAGAGTTTGTTCGGAATAGTATTTTATAAACATTAGTTGGATGGTTTTCATTTTTAAAGTTCGGCCTGCCATGTTTGTGGTGAGATACCATTGATAGTACAACGTGTTATGTAATATGATGTTTTTATTGATTATTAGAATATACGTTTTAATACAAACTCATTAATTTTGGATGATGATTTCATTATTTTCCTTAGTTTATCTGGTGTATAAAAAAATAAGGGTGAGATTGTTGTCTGGAAGATTTGAAGAAAAAATAAAATTTATTTGAATTCTTGTTTGGATTAGTATTGATTTTTAATAGAAGATAAGTTGAATTTAATTCCAGTGAGTAGTCCAAATGTTATGATTGACATGCTACCCATTTAGTAACAATAGCATTATCTATTTGCTGAAACCTCGACTGACATTTATTTTGTAAGGAAGGCAGTTTTTGTCTGGCCTTATCAATATTCTGAATCCACTAAAATTGTCATCTAGTCTATCTGCTTGGGAGGTTGTGATCATTGGTAGCATATTTAAGGTGAAGGCTGCCTCGCCCTTCAGCTTGAGGACCCTTTGACCATATATTAGTTTAATATTATTTTTTATGATTCGACAATGATATGATATTTACTTAGGAAAAAAAGACAATGATATGATATTTCTCAAACTGAAGATGCCAGGCCATAGAGGCACTTAAGAATTTTCCTTTGCTCAAGATCCTATTTTTACGTCCTTTGATTTTAAGTTTATTTTCTAATGATGTTCTCTGTTTCAGGCCAAACTAAAGAGCTTGGAGTCACAACTGAATGAAGCTATTCGTTCTCGGGATCTGAAGTTGATCAATGGTGAAGAGGCCAAGCCTGTGAGTCCAAAGACCGCTGGAGATAGCACAGAATCTACTCCAGTTACAAGGAAATTTGAAGAGGAACTTGTAAAGCGGGATGCACTGATTGAGGTATTTGTCCATGGAAAATCGTCTTGTTTCTGTTTGTGTGTAGAATCTTGGTATTTATCTTTCTTTTGCCCTCTATCTTGACTGCACTGTGTATATCGTGTTTTCATTTGCTATCACTATTGGCACTTCCCTAAGCTAATAGAGAAGTCCTTATCAATCTAATTTGTCTTTGTTAAATTGCATTGACCTAACCTTATTGAGGAAAGCATTTCTTTAGTTACTTTTCCAAAGACGGGCTTGTCCAAGTCCCTTTTTAAGAGCTGGAGTCCACGATAAGGAAATGAAGTAATAAACAACAAAGTAGTGACTGTTGAAAGAAATTTCTACATTGACAAGCTATCTTTCAGATTTAAGATAGACAACTAGATTACATATAAAATAATGGGATCTACACTATAACATCTCTGGATAAACTTTATTCGGGTTGAAAAGTGCGTTTATTTTGAATTTCCCTTATAATTTTAGATTCGTTGCCAACTTAAGACTTTGATAGTTACATGTTCTTGTGTTGCTTTTTTATTAAATGGCTGAAGATTTAGGCATGGGATATGACCTAATATATGAATATATTACTTATAAAAAAAACTGGTTTGAATATATTGTTATTTACTTTTACATAACTGATGCTATATATTGTTCTAGTAATATCGTAGGTAAGCTGAAGGGAGTCCGCAAGACTGGTGTTGCTTATCAATGTTATAAATATCCATTGAAAGCAAGTGAGCATGTTGTATTTGCCAATTGCAAAAGCCGGCAATTGCTTCAACACCATCTATCTTAAATGCTGAATGGTGTGTCTTATCAAATTGTTGCTGACTTAAAACGGCTAGTAGCAATTGTTTTAAGCTTTTGAAAACTTGTTTTCTGTTTGTAAAAGAGTTTCTGTCAGATGTGTTCTTGAGTTGGTATACTGCTTAGATACAAAATTTTCTAATTAACCTGGAAAGTTTTGGGAGAGGTTTTAATTTGCCTCTGGTAGCATGTAAACATGTTCTGCTGCAGGGAAATATAGAGGACCAACTGAAAACTTTATAAGAGGATATATATAGTTGGGTGTTGGTCAAAGAAAAAAAATGCCGAAGTATAATTATACAAGAGGACGTGATGTTTTCTTAATACGATGATATAAATTTGTTTTGGGAAAAAAATTATTGTCTGATTTTTCAGTAGCTGATGTTGAGACTTGTAATCCTTTTGCCTGTAAGTTTATTGCTCTCTAATGATGTGGGAATTCAACTGAAGGGCCCAGAGCCATTGGCTCATTTATCTCTCTCTCTCTCTCTCTCTCTCTCTCTCTCTCGGTTGTAAATGTTCTTGGCTCATTTCTATTGTATTATGACTATACATTCTCTGATTTGGCAGAGACTGCATGAGGAGAATGAAAGGTTATTTGATAGGTTGACAGAAAAAGGGAGTAAAGCTGCATTGCTGCAGGTAGTAGCTCTTTGCCTTTAACACTGATGTAGAGTTTCTTTATGTGTTACTTTTATCTTATTTTGTGTATTTGCAGCCATTTCTTCACCATGCTTTTCATATAATACCTGCTGATCATTCTTTGATATCTGCACAAGTGGAATAATGGGTTGTTAAATTACAATCTCTTCTAAAAGCTTAAGCTACCGTTAACACATGTCCTTGTAAATAACGAGATAGACCATGCCTGGAGGCTTTGATGGTGTAATCTGTTTATTATTTTGCTTCTCCTTATGATTCGCTCTGTCATACACATGAGAAGTGAAGAGTTTTTTTTTTTCTTTTTTTTTCTTTAAGGATCTAGAGCTTTCTATTTTCAAATGTGAACCGTGATTTTACTTCACATTTTTTTTTACAGTGATAAGACTGACTTCTAATTTCTGACCTTTTGACATTACCATGTTACTGCTACTTTGACGGCCTTCTTACTCAGTTGCCGAGTATCTCTCCCAAAGAACCAGCAATCACAGCTCGAGACATTGTGAGGTGCATTTCTGGAACTGTTTTGTGAATTTTATCCTTTTTGTGTGGCCTTGCCTTGTTATTTTTTTTTAGCATGGAGGTTGGATATGTTATTATAGGAATGATGCTGATAATGTTAAAGGGCGATCCCTTGATGTGGTTTCTTCTCCATTAGTATCAGAAAAGGCTGAAAGTGCCATTACTTTGGTTAAATCTGGTATCGAAAAAGTCAAAGCTACTCCAGCAGGCGAATACCTTACTTCCGCTTTGACTGATTTTGATCCTGAACAGTATGACAGTTTGGCTGCAATATCAGATGGAGCAAACAAGCTTTTGATGCTGGTAAGGTCCACATGATTTCAACTCACGAGTCATTTGTTTTTGAGCTAACTGTCACTTTAGGAGAAAGTGTATCCTCTTTAGGCTGTTTTGCTTTCATGGACGTCTTTGTGTTGCTACCTTGCTTTAAACAATTACTCTTTTTCTCAATTAAACTTTTGGAATGTTTTTGCACTTTGTAACATTCTTATTTTGCACATGTACTTCCTATATTTCCATCTATGCTTTTGTAAAAAAAGAAAAACACATAGGTCAATGGTGGCGAAAAAAATCAGTATTGTGCATAAGCTGATAAAGTCATAGTTTATTCTATATTGGTTTGCAAGAGTGCGAAGCTATTCAAAATTTTCTGTTTTATTTTTTATATTCTAATTGTTGCCAAATTAATAAGAATTTTCATTGAACTACAGCAACAACGATAACTATGTGGTCTACACGAAATCATATAAACTTCGGAAAGACCTGTAGGATTTCTAAGGAATATGGCAGCTGTTAGAAACTCATTAATTGCTGAGGAATAAGTTCTGTTTTTCATAATGGTCCTAAATAGCCGAACTGTGGACATAACTCAACATGTTAGGGAGCCGATAATGTGATGCAGCTGGGTAACTTTCAGTTGTAGATGCGTGACTTCCTTTTAAAGTAAGGAGAGTACCTGAACACATAACAAATGAAGTCACCAATGGGATGATTCCAATTTAACATTTATTTTCTTTCTTTTTTTCCCTTTGAGAAAATTCTAACTTAACATTTCATCATTACATAGATCACTTGACCGTTTTGATATTTTATCTGTCACTGAACAGTAGTTTTCTATGAACTTGTTGCATATGCGCATCACGTAGCTCTTTTGCTCGCAAGTCCTTTAGCCAGAGTAGGCCCTCGGATTTATCTGGAACACAAAAACTCAGCAGAATTTTCTGTTAAAAGAATCAACATCATCATACCCAGTATATCCTAATGACAGCAAAAGCTATCGTCAGGGTTTGGGGATAAGAAGTTGAAGCGAAATAAGATTGTCATTACGAATTTATAAAGTTCTGATCCCAACAGAAAGCAGTTTGGAGCCCATTAGTAGTTTTAGTTTCAAGATTGGTGTTCATTTTGAGGATGCTATGGAACTGAAATATTCTTGGGACTCAAAATACTCAATTTCGACTGGAACGAAAATAACTGCGTCGATAAATCTCACATTGGAAAGGAGGCTCATAATTATGTATTATAAATACCGCGTCAGTTCATATTATTGTCATAATGCATAATTCATACTTATGAAGGTATGTGCATTTAGTTTCTTGTCGTACTCTTTATCTCCTGATTCTAACAATTGGAAAGATCCTAAGCAGCTTCTAACAGACAACTTCATTTTTTCTTAACTTCCTCTTTTTCTTTTTTCCCCCCACCTCCTGTTTTATAATAGCATGACAAAAGGCATATGATATATTGGTCCTTGTATTGACGACTTAGCACCAATATTGACTTGTGATAGACTTTAACGGGTGATTGTGTTTGCTTTGAAGTTAGGTAAAGCCATGACTTTGATCTGTTATGACTCATTTGATTATAATGGCCTAGATTTCGATATTCTGAAAGCACATGCGCTTGTTCGGTATGTTTGGTTTTTCCAGATCAAAGATCAAAGTCTAAATCTTGCATTCACTAGTGAACAAGAGATAAACAGGGGAATAACTTTAGATCATTGATGGTCCGAGAAAGGAGTCCTTTCTGTTTTGTTTTGGTAGTAATTGACATAATCATAATTCTCAATACTTCTACTGTCTTCGTGCATGTGCCTATGGGATATGCAGATCAAATCTGAATATTAGTGGGAAGCTCTCTGATCCTGCAATCACTTCCCTTTCTTGATTGTCTTTGACTATTTTTTCCTCTAATTTGAATTTGAGCTTTATTTACATCTGGTAACTACATAGCTTGCCTCTGCTAGTCATACGATATGTGGAGTTTTACCTTAGAACTTAAATATCCACCCTAATGATGTAGGTCTTAGCTGCTTTGATAAAGGCTGGTGCTTCAAGGGAGCATGAGATACTTGCTGAAATAAGAGATGCTGTTTTTGCCTTTATACTCAAAATGGAGCCTAAGCGAGTCATGGACACCATGCTTGTTTCTCGTGTCAGAATTCTTTATATTAGATCTTTGCTTGCACGATCCCCTGAACTACAGTCCATTAAGGTATTCAAGAATTCTTCTGTCTCTGGAATGTTCGAATTTTTACGAGCTTCTCTCACTTGATCTTCCTTTGGGTTCTAGGTTTCTCCAGTTGAGCGCTTTCTCGAAAAGCCAAGTACTGGACGTAGTAGTAGTCCCGGAAGATCTCCAGTACGTTATGATTCTGGCATGAGGAATTCTCTAATTGATGAACAGATTCAAGGGTTTAAAGTAAATATTAAGCCAGAAAAGAAGTCTAAGTTATCATCAGTTGTTCTGAAGATACGTGGTATTGATCAGGTGAATTTCCTGATTATTATTCAAAGTTCTCTTTTATGTTGAGAAGTATAGAAACTTGAAGTATTTTATTTATCAAATAGTTTAACGTATAAGGTTGATCCTTTTTTATAGAGGCTGTAGTCAGCAGTTAACAGAAGCCTCAAGTGGCCCAGGATGCCAACGGCTATAATCTTTTTCCAACGGCTTTATTGTTTAAGTCATCAAACAGATGACTTATGCTAAGGTATAGGACATAAGCAAGTATATATCTTGTGTGTCTATATACAAACTGTGTACATGTATTTGTATATGTACAATACGTGTATTTGTATGTGTGGTGGTATATTATGCTATGGATTTATACATTCACCTTCAAGGTTGATGTATATACTTATACAACCTAGCTTGGTAACTAGATTATGGAATACTTGTGTAGAAATTGGCTTGGTAAAGATATCCGCTACTTGACTTCTTGATGAAACATGATCAATTCTGATAATATTAGATTCAATCTTCTCCCTTGCAAAGTGTCTATCAATCTCAACATGCTTGGACTTGCCATGTTGAATATGATTCTCTGTCGTGTTGATTGCAGAGATATTATCACAACAAACCCTGATTGGAAGTGATATTGACTGACCCAATTCTTCCATCACTCTCTTTATCCACAATCCTTCACAAAGTCATTCTGCCAATGCTCTAAGCTCTGCCTCGGCACTCCTCCTTGAAACAATTGGTTGCTTCTTGCTCCTTCAAGTTATTAAATTCCCCGTAGGTGGTTCCATATCCAGTAGTTCACCTCAGATCTACCTTTGGTCCTACCTTGTCTGCATCTGTGAACACCTGGAGGTTCCTGTCTTCATTTTTTCTGAAAATACAAACATTGTCCAGTTGTTGCTTATAAGTGCCTAAGAATTCTCATTGCAACCAGTAGGATCATATATAAATTGACTTACAAAGCTGACTGCATAGCATATATCAGGCCTTGTATAAGATAAGTAAATTAGTTTACCCAGTAGCCTTTGATACTTTAGCTTATTAGTGGGAGTTTTATTCTACTGTTCCTTTCTTGGTCCAACAGGTGTGAGTTCTGGCTTGAAGCCAAGCATTCCTATGTTTTGCAGCAAACTAGAATATATTTCCTTTATGCTATATGCATGCCAGTCTGTGTTCTTTCTACTTCCATTTCGAAAAAATATTTAGTTTGCCTAGGTCTTCAAGTTCAAATTCTCTGGTTAACTGTTCCTTTATTTGTTGTATGCCGTGTGAATCATTTACGGTGAGTATTATATCATCCGTGTATACAATAAAATTAGTTACTCTTCCTGTTTCATTGTCTTTAATGAACAATGCGTGATCACTCTGTGTTTGTTTAAACCCATGCTTAGAAACTGCCTTTGTAAATTTCTTAAACCATGCTCTAGGTGATTGTTTAGGGCCACAGGATGACTTTTTAGTTTACACACCCTATGTTTATTTGTGTTATTACTAAAGCCTGGAGGAATATCCATATACACTTCTTGTAAATCTTCATTAAGAAAGACATTTTTAACATCTAACTAGAATATGTACTAGTCCATATTAACAGCTAATGAAAAAATGATTACGGGAGCATTTAACTTTGTTACAGGTGCAAATGTCTTTAAGCAGTCTATCCCATATGTTTGTAAATTCTTTGGCTACTGATCTAGCTTTAAACCTGTTTATTGTACTATCAGTGCTGTACATTTAACAGAGAATACCCACTACAACCTGTTGTTTTAATGTCCTTAGGGATAAATAGCAGTTCCCACTCGCCATTCTTAAGGGGAGCCTCCAATTTTCTCATAAAGAACATCCTTCTAGTGAGGTATACTTAATGCTTCATGGATATCTCTTGGTATACTTAGATTATTTAAAGAAGTTGTAAAAGCTTTGACTATGAGCCAAACCTCTCACATGTCAAGAAACTGTAATGAGATGTTTAGTGCACTAGGCCTACTATATGGGGAAGGCTCTGGCTCAAAATAACTCTATGTTCCTCTGGCTGATTAATAATTATTTGTCTGTGGATGTCTGATCGTATACACTCTAGTTATAGGAATATTGAGCCTTGTCATAGTTCCAGTTTTCTTAGCATTTCTGGTTTCCTCTCTTATACTTATTTCCTTTTTCTCTCTGACTGGGGGTCATTCACTAGTGATGGTGATCTTATGGCATCAATGATACTCCTGAAACTTTCTCTATCACATATGCCACTTTATGTACTATAAGTCTTTGAATAATATACATGTCCCTCATCAAATGTGACATCTAAGGTCACAAACATGTTCTTTGTGATGAGACAATAACATTTATATTCGTTTTATGTTCCAGAATACAGGAAGATACACCTAGTGGACCTGTGGTCCAGTTTATAGGTCCAGTTTACTGCTTAAGTGGGACTGCACATGCATATATGCATTGCATACGAACAATTTGAAAGGTAGAACATATAAAATATTAGTATTAGGAAAGTGTTCAATCAATACCTGTTTAGGAGTTCTATAAAATAACACTCTAGAAGGCATTCTGTTGATTAAATATGTTGCTGTAAGGTATGCTTCTCTCCAGAAAAACTTGAGAACATTCATCGAAAACATAATTGTCATAGTTACTTCTAAAAAATGTCTATTCTTCCTCTCATCTACTCCATTCTGTTGTTGAGTATAGATACACTAGGTCTAATTATGTATCCCCATTTCATTCATAAATTCTCTAACTATTTAATCTAGATACTCAGTCCCATTATCTAACCTTAATGTCTTGATAGTGAGTCCAAATTAATTCCTGACTAAGTTGGCAAAGGTTTTGAAGGTCCACCCTACTTCAGACTTGTGTTTCATTAAGCATACTTAGGTTACCGTTATGTGGTCATCAACAAACGTAATAAACCATCTGGTTCCCTTAATGTTGGCAGTCTTATTGAGTCCCCATTAAGTTAAATGGTTGTGTTAATTTATATATCTTGGCCGAATAAGTAGTTGTAGTATGTTTAGCAAGTTGATAACCTTCATAACAGATATTCTTTAAAGTAACACTTGTGAATATTTCTGGCATAATTCTTTTCAAGTATACAAATTTAGGATGTCCCAATTTCTTATGACATAACAAAATCTAGTCCCTACTTAATCCTATACTAGAATATGCATACATTCCATATAAGGTATCTTGTTTCCTGGTATGTTCTTTCCTTCAGCTTGCAAAATGAAGAGTGCATCTAGTAACTTAGCATTGCCAATCATCTCCCTCATAGTGTTCTCCTAAAACCAATACTCAGAAGGTGAAAATATAATGCAAAGCAATTGTTGTCTTGTGTTATTTTTCCTACTGATACTAAATTAAAGTTTAAGAAAGGTACATGCAATACATTATAGAGGAACAATTTGCTAGTTAGTTTAACCATTTCCTTATTAATAACTTGTAAACTATTCCTTTGGCTATCTTTACCTTTTTATGATTTGTAAATAATTCATACCGAAGTAAAATATCTTTGTTATGTGCCATGTGATTAGAGGCTCCTGAGTCAATGATACATGATTGTGTCTTGCTATTGTGTTTTTTTTTTTACTTAAACTAGCCATGGTAGCCTGGATTGGTGCGGACTGTATTGTTTTCTCTTCTTGATTCAACAATTGAAGTAAGGCCTCTATTGGACTTTAAGTGGGCAAACCAGATGTATGTCTTTGTACAATGTGATTGTTGTTGCTTACTGTATTAACTACTTGGGGCCTGTCGTCCCCCAAGGATTGTTTATTGTTCTTGGTTGTTTGTTCTTGAGGGGTCTGCTATCTCCTAGTTTCTTATGTAATTTCCAGCATTCTTACGTTGTATGTCTAGTTTTCTTGCAATATCTGCAAAATGGCCTGTTGTTTGGCTGGCGAGATAATCCTGTTCTTCTAGATAAAAACTAGATGGGTCTTATTTGGTGTAGCTGTCCGAGCAGTAGAATGTTAGTCACTTTTGAAGTTCTATCAGTCTGAAGAGCCGACCCTTCTGTTGCTAAGGTGGGAGGTGTTTTCATCATCTGTTTAATCTTGTTTTTCTCATGTCTAATTTCAGAGAAAGCAGTGTTCAGACTTGGCAAAGGCTTAGTGCAAGGATTCTACTCTTTACAACATCAAAGTCTTTATGTAATCCTGTTAGAAATTTGAAAACTCTTTTGGTTTCAGTGATGTTTATGTACAGCTGATCATGAGCTTGATAATTCCATGTATGTGTCTCAGATATATCAATATGTTGCCAGATTTTTGTTAACTGGCTATAGTACTTGTTCACAGACATGTTTCCCTGCTTAATATCTTGAAGTTGTGCTTCAAGTTCATATAATTCTGAGGTATTATCTTTTTGCGAGTATATCTTCCTTACTGCTGGCCGTATCTCAGCAACAATGGAGTAAAGTATGACATTATCACTTATATTAGGGATCATTGACCCTATTAACCATGACATAGTCTTGGCATTCTTAGATTTTCAAATTCTATACTTTGAATCTGTAGGTGTAGGAATGATCACATCTCCAAGTCTTTCTTACCTTTTCAAGAAATAAGCATCTCAACTGCTCTCACGGAAAAGCAGTTGTTTCCAGTTAATTTGTGATTTGTGGTCATGATGAGAGTACCCCAATATAGAAGAAGCACGGAATCTGCCTTCGAAGGTTGTTCAAGGGTGGAAGTGGCTTCTGTTTCACTGGTTTTAAGATGTGATGCCATTGTTTAAAAAACATAATTTGCTTAAGAAAGGCAGAAGAAGCAGATGTTGATTAATGGCTCTGATATCATATTGAAATATGAAGGTGTTTTATTCATCAAGTAGTTCAAATATATAAGGTTGATCCCCTTTTATAGAGGCTTTAGTCAGCAGCCAACAGAAGTCACAAGTGGTCCAGGATGCCAACGACTATAATCATGTTCGAACATCTTTATTATTTGAGTCATCAAACAGATGATTTAGTCTAAAGCATAAAACATGAACAAGTATATATCCTATGTGTCTATATATACAAATTGTGTACATGCATTTGCATGTGCACAATGTGTATTTGTATGTGTACAATATGTATACTTGTGTGTGTACAGGTATATTGTACTATGAGTTTCTACAATAAGACATTAATCTTCCACGTTTAAAATAATTTCTCTTAAGAGCGAAAGATGTGAATAGAGAAATGCAAATTGAATTTCTGCAACATGCTATTATCCTTTCTTTCATATTTCCTGCAGTTGGAAAAGGTCTTGGTCAATTCATACATGTCATTAATAATTTTTGTGAGTGTTACTTCTGTGAATATTTTGGCATGTATATTTATGCTTATATATAGCTGGACATTTATATGATAGGAGGGTCTGAAGTTTGGAAGCGTTGCCGTTTTAGTCTTAGATGACTCATTATCTGGGTTTGTTTGCTTAAAGTTAAAGTTGTTTTAAGCAGAAGTTGATTATGTCATTAACGACAAAAAGAATGTTTGCAACCTGCATTGTTATTGAGGAACCTGATTTGGAAAGTATTTATGGAATGGAATGTCCTCCTAAAACTACTTCTTTATTTTAAACGTTGCCATTTTAGTCTTAGATGATTCATGATATGAGTTTGTTTGCTCATTGACAACAAAAAGAATGGTGCAACCTGCATTGTTTTTAAGGACATAATTGAGTAAGTATTTATAGAATGGAATTTCCTCCTAAAATTACTACTTAGTTGTGAACGTTGCCATTTTAGTCTTAGATGACTCATGATCTGTGTTTATTTGCTTAAATAAGGTATTTTTTTCCAGAAGTTAATTCTATCACTAACATCAAAATACTTACCAAAAAAAATAAAAGAAAGAAAAAGAAACGTTAATTACAAAAAGAATGGTTGCAACCTGCATTGTTTTTGAGGAACCTAATTTGGAAACTACATATGGAATGGAATTTCCTCCTAAAACTAGTAGTTAATGGTAATGATCGGATTTACTTTTGAAGAAGTGTTTGAATTAGGATTAGCACATGTAGCTTGAGTAGTCATCATAAAAACATGTACGAGTTGTCAAGTTGACAAGGCCTTTTAAGAGATTTAATTGGTTATTTGTTGGTTGATACAATGTGTAGACCCTCAATCTTCTCTGCTCTGAAGGATTGTGTTTCACCGTTAGTTTGCAGATTTACTTGTAATCTCCTGCAACGATTGTGTTTATCGAATGGAGAGTGAGCTTGTGTTGTCAAAGAATTTAGGTCATATTATCAGAAATTACGTCACCTAGCCCTTCCCTCATCCCACGAGGTTGGTGGTGCTCTTGGCATCTCCAACTGCTAGGGGCTTTTGGTGAGAAATGAGAGTTGCTTCAGAAGTAGGTTCAGATAAATTTTGATTGATGCCTTATTGTGTAGTCCAGAAAAGCAGAAACTGTGTATGGCAATGGAATCTTAGCTTCTATGGATGAAGAATGCCTAGTCATACACCTGTTCCTGTTTAATGTAGTGGACCTCTGCGGAAGTGTCTTTCCCTTTCCTGGTGTTAGTTCACGCTCAATTCAGTTGTATGGTTAATATGATGCTTGGATATTTGTTTCCTTGTCAACTATTAGCTGACAGTTTTCTGTGATTTGGTGTGATGGTTCAGGAGACTTGGAGACAGCATGTGACCGGTGGAAAGCTTAGAGAAATAACTGAAGAGGCAAAAATCTTTGCTGTTGGAAATAGAGCTTTGGCTGCTCTTTTTGTTCATACTCCAGCTGGTGAACTGCAGCGCCAAATTCGAAATTGGCTTGCACAGAACTTTGATTTTCTTTGTGTTACTGATGATAGTATTGGAGGAGGAACTGGACAACTAGAGCTTCTCTCAACTGCAATAATGGATGGTTGGATGGCCGGACTTGGTGCTGCTCAGCCTCCTAATACTGATGCCCTTGGTCTGCTCTTATCTGAGTATGCCAAACGAGTTTATAATTCTCAACTACAACATTTGAAGGTACATTTCAGTTCCTTGATTTTTTGTTCTATGGTGCTACCCGCTCTCTGTTATCAGCATGTTTGCTTGGCATGTCCCTTGCAGTTTATTGAGGAGGTGCGCGGGGGTGGGGGTGGGGTGGGGTGTAGGGAGAGTATTAATGGCTAATTCGCTTCACTATGTTTAATTCAACTTTGAGTTTGGAGGACAGGCCAACTACTACGTCCTGCCTTAATATTCAGGATTAGAACAAACATTTTCAATTCCATGATGTTCTTTTGTCACATTATTTTTGAATCCATGGATTGAAAAATCTTGTAATTGCTGATCCGTTTTACCAGCAAAACTACTAATATACCTTATCTATTAGCAGGTCAATTTAGCATTGTTGTATCTCTTTCCTGAATTTGAAACATAGTTTTAGGAGGTTCAGATGAGATTTGGACATTGTGAATGTCTGAACTTTAGCTACTCCCAACTTATCTTTTTATATCGCTGGAAACTTGCATATTCTGTCTCTTATGCATTATCATTTGGTAGTTTCATCTCCTTTTTTTTCTTCTTAATTTTAGTTAGATTTTCTGTTGTTCCATCTCTGATGTTGCTCTTTACTGATGGATCAGCTGCTACTTATTAACAACGCTATATTTTCCTTTTTTTTGGTATGAAGAATATGTTTTCATGACATTTATTGTTGTGTTTTTATTAGGATATTGCTGGTACCCTGGCAACTGAAGTGGCTGAGGATTCTGCGCAAGTTGCAAAACTGCGATCAGCTCTGGAGTCGGTTGATCACAAGAGAAGAAAGGTTATAAAGTTAATTTATAGTCTTCTTCTGTTTAATGTACATTCTTCTCATCTGTAATTTCTGTTCAATCCTTCTGCTTTTGGGATATTAATTCTTCTCAGAGTGCAGCGTATTCTGTAGATGATGACCAGCCTCTTTCTTCTGGGGTGATCTTTTTATCTGTGAACAAATGAAATTAATCAGTGATGTGCTTTTTTTTTTTTTTCAGATGTAATGTGATTTAAATTTTGATAAAGAAATTTAAAATATTTTCAATGATGTTGATCCATTCTTCTGCTTTTTCTTGATACCATTTAATCCAATCTTATTAGCAGGAAAAAGTTGAACCTCGATTTCCATGTCAGAATGGTTCTCTTTTTTCTAGGGATCGCACATTTATGTAAAATTCTTTGGCTGTTTAAAGGATAAGAGCCGTTTGTCTTTTGTGTCATGATGAGTCAAGAGAGGAATTTAGATGCTGAAGGGTTGAGTACAATCAGTGACCCTTTAAGAATTGCTTATTTGAGAATCAGTTCTCCTAAGGAATCACATCTAGTCGCTATTAGGGGAAAAAAAAGAAAAAGGACCAGTTCTCCTTTTGGCTCTGAATAGCTTCATCTCTTT
This sequence comes from Eustoma russellianum, assembly GCA_036186865.1. Taxonomy (NCBI): domain Eukaryota; kingdom Viridiplantae; phylum Streptophyta; class Magnoliopsida; order Gentianales; family Gentianaceae; genus Eustoma; species Eustoma russellianum. The sequence continues at coordinate 40,031,999 of AP025040.1, forward strand.
AACAAGTTTACTATTTTTTCATAGTATATCTCTTGCTTACTGGAATGAGAGTATGAGATTATATTCCAAGTTTGGCAAGGAAAAATATGAAATATGACCTAACTAATTAGGATGCTTGAAACTTTTTATGCAGTCTTTATTATCAAGTGTGGAACTGTGACTCCCTGAAAAAATTGTACTGGAAAATTATGTTGGATATCACTTTTGTGTTTTGTCCATATTAGTTTTGTGGCAGAAAGGTTCAAAAGTTCAAGTTTCACTAGTTATAACTTTCACATGATCTGGTACGCACAAAATATTAGTTTCTTCCCCCTGGCTATCATTATTCAATGTTAGTCTGACATTCTTGACAGAAATGATATGTTATGATTTAATGTTTTGACATTGAAGCTAACAATCTTTACTTTTTTTTTTGGGTAATTAAGCACTCTCTATACCATTGACTTTGAAGAATTAGGCCATTGTTGGTGATATTGGGACATTTTCTTCCCTATATTCTCAGATTTTAGTTCAAATGAAAAGTGATGCAGCTATGTTGAATCTGGAAGATGGTGGCTCTCCGATCAGGAATCCTTCCACTGCAGCTGAGGATGCTCGACTAGCATCTTTAGTTTCCCTTGACGGCATATTGAAGCAATCAAAGGTTTGGCTGATATTATATTTTACTTGTTTTTATTTTATTTTACACTTCATTCCACGTGCAAGTTATGACATGTTTATTTGAGATTGCATTGGCACTAATTTTTCTGATAACAGGATATACTCCGGCAATCATCTGTTAACTCATTGTCTCGAAAGAATAAAAGGGCTATGCTTTCATCTTTGGATGAACTTGCTGATCGTATGCCTTCTCTACTTGAAATTGATCATCCATGTGCTATCAAGCATATTTCTGAAGCTCGAAGAACTGTTGAGGTGTGTGTTCTTTCTTGTTACTTCTGAAAATTGGCCCTCTTAATCGACATGGTGAAAATTGTTTTAAGTTTTCATTGTTGAGGGAATTCAACGGATTTTTTTTTACAGCTTTAAAATTTGGATGCTAGTTAATGGACTTGAACGCTCTACACTCTTGCTGTTTTCTTTTGTAAAATGCTGCCCTTATCTTGCATTTACTAATGCAGGCTATTTCTGAGGAGGAAGACAAGGTCGATGATTCAGCAAATGCTAGGCTTTCAGTGGAAGTAGGGTCTGCTGTAGAAAGTGACGTTGCACAATGGAATGTACTTCAGTTTAACACAGGCTCAACTACTCCATTTATCATCAAGTGTGGAGCAAATTCAAGTTCTGAACTAGTCATCAAAGCCGATGCACGGGTTCAAGAACCTAAAGGTGGTGAGCGAGTCAGGGTTGTTCCTAGACCAACTGTTTTGGAGAATATGAACCTGGAACAAATGAAAGTGTTGTTCAACCAACTCCCGGAAGCTCTAAGCCTTCTTGCTCTCGCAAGGACCACAGATGGTACCCGAGCGCGATATTCTAGACTTTACAGGACTCTGGCTATGAAAGTTCCAGCTCTAAGGGGCCTGGTTAGTGAACTTGAAAGAGGGGGAGTGCTTAAGGATGTCAGATCTTGATTTTTCACGTGAAGTTTGAAAGAGGAAGACCAAAATCTGTGGTTGTGACGTTGTTCTTGCAGAAAGTAAATCTGTACAATTTTAGGCTTGGACTTTTGGTATATATCTATCTGTTGTGTAATGTATGTTGGATTCGAATTGATCATTATTGGTCCATAATGGTTAAACATTCTTTATTTTGGTTTAGTCGGAGGATTGTCTTCTGTAATCTGATATTATGTGTAAATTTAATTTGTCTGACAGTAAGATTAAGATCCAAGTCGTTTACTTACCAAAAAGAAGATCCAAAGTCTTTCTTTTCTCTCCTGTAATGTCGGTGAGTGTCAAGCGAACCAAACAGTTCGCAAACTGTTCGAGTTCGATTCGTATTTGGTTCGAGTTCGATTCGTATTTAGTTCGAGTTTGTTCATTGAAACGAGCCAAATTCGAACACCTATTTGAGTTCGTTTACCAAAACGAGCTACGCTGTTCGCGAACAGTTTGGTTCGTTTAAACAGTTATAGTGTTGTCGAGTTAAACTAAAATCAATTTTAAAGTTACGTTATAGTAAACGAGAACAGTTTGGCTCGTTTAAACAGTTATGATATTGTCGAGCCGAACTTGAATCAATTTTAAAGCTCGTTCCAGTAAACGAGCTGAGCTAAACCGTTCGTTTAGATAAACGAATCCGAATTCGAGATCCTAGTACTTGGCTTGACTCGATCTGTTAACATCTCTATCGGTAACACAAAATCTCCATGTTGTTAGCCGTAGATGGGTTGAAAATGATCCAAGTTGATATATGTCGCTTTTATGTTTTGTTTGATTTTATTATTATAATCTTTGTTATACGTAACTAATAAAGTGTGAACGTATTTGTCATTACACAAGTGGAGACTAACTAGGGAATTGAATTAAAACCTTGTTTTGGGTGCATCAACTTTTGATTATTAGGTCAAGTTACATTTGGTTGAAGAAACTGAATGCAACTCCATTGGTAATGCTGGACTTGTTTATAGCCCTAAAGCAGCAAACGGATGTGAGTATTACCTTGGCAGGATGGCTGAAACCTTGAGGCTTGGTCTTAGGCTTAATCCCCGTAAAGTGTGATGACTCACTAAATTGGCCGCGCTTCTTATATTATGAAATACCAGTTGATCGACATAGTTTGACGCATCATTATGGGTCATCGGGAAATCATCTCTGTGTGTTTCTAACGCATGAGTATGTTTGCGTATATCCGACTATCCTTGCTCCGTTATAGGCAAGAGCCTCTAAGCCAATGGGTAATGTTGTTGAAAGTGTGGGCATTTTAATACCTCGGTGGCGGTATTTTAATGAGTAATTTGGAAATTTAATATGCTGCCCCCTGTTTGTGTTGCCGTTAGTCGATGCCTTTGAACTGAAATGTTACAATTTCTCTAATTCGAAAAGATCTCGCACCCCACCCTCTTCATAGTATTTGCCACGTCGATATATCTTTTTTCCTTTTTCTTTAATTTTCATATGTCATTAATTAATTCTTTTCTAAAAAAACAAATATTATTGTTTTATTAGTGCCACAAAGAATTTGATAGAGGGTGGGATAAGATATTATTATTCCACTAAATAGAAAAGATCTTTTAGTCCACCAACTGTCACATTGTCTGTCACAAGACTGCAATAATGCCATTTTTTTGTACCTGTATTTTTTTAAACTTTTATTGAAAAAGACAAATGACACTATTTTAGTCGTATAATAGAAAAGACGTATTAAGATATCACTATTTCACTAAATAGTATAGATACCATGATCCACTATCTCTTACTTTCCCGTCATATTATTAGAATAGTATCAATACAATACTACCCAGTATATTCCAAGATAAATAACAACTTCCTCACCATCCCCTACTGCCACGTGTCACGTGGTGGGGAGTGGGGTGAGGTCACCGCCTGTGAGGTGATCCCATTTGGACGCACCCTCGATTACATTGTCTGTTAGGACATAATCTTATTCCACCAGGTCTCTTAGTAACCACGGTTGTATGTTAGGTAAATCTGAGATTTTTGTTTCTGCACAAATTTTACAATGGTCGATGACCAAGTATGATTAGTTAGTCATTGACCAATGAAATGTGTAGAAAATTTATGGGCCCTTTGTTTTGGCCAATCACCCCCTTGCTTGCATGTAGATAAAACTTATTTTTCATCGTTTTATTGTGCCACTAGTTGATCAATGACCACAATAAAATTTCTCTTTCTTTCTGTATTAGGACTAGCCTTGATAATTGGGGCATATTAAAGTGACGCAAAATAAGAAAAGGTTGCCATTGCTAGTATGGGAGGGTTGTCCCTTGCTTCAGCGTTCTTTTAGGCTATGGATTAGAGGAAAATTCAAAGGACGGGTCTTATAACAACGGATAATATTGTTGCTTCGAGTCACGGAAACAACATATTGCACAAATTGTAAGGTAAAACTGCGTAGATTCGACTTCTACATAGACAAACTATATATGTATATACATATATATATATGTATATATACATATATATACACATATACACATATACATATACATACATATATATACATACATATATATATATATATATATATATGTTAGTGTCTCTCTATAAGTTTAAGAACAATTAGTGATATATTAGAATGATGTCCCTCAAGCAAAGAGACACTGATTATGTTAGGTCCGTAAGTTTTTGTGATAGGAAAAAAAAAGAAGATAATAACAAAATATAGTGATTATCCTAAATTTGATAGGAAAGATAGAAGATAAGGATCTGAGTTAGGAAATCGAATTTTAACCTAAAAGGAAGTTTCCTAACCTACCTTTTAATTACCTATTTATACCTACCTTTTAATTACCTATTTATACCTACCTATGGTTATATAATAAAACAAAAAAAAGATACCACAAACCCTATTTTCCCCACAAGTCTGCCGCCCATAGCAAGGGAGAAAAAGAATTATACACTCCAACCTCCAGCAAGCAGCCGAGAGTCATAGGAGGAAGAAGGGGGGGTCCTTTTTGCTTCAATCCAACTCAAATTCTCTCTATGGTATATTATAATCGGGATAGGTAAGTATCCTTTCTATGCTTATTATGAATTTGTAAAGTCCGTATCTGTGTTTTCGTACCGAATCATAGATCATACATAAGTAGATGTGATTGCACAAGTTGATGTATATATATGTATGATCGTTGCAATATATGTATATAAGATGTAAGGTTGTAAATGGCCGAAACATTTTGAATACATTAAAGGGTTTAGGCATACCCACTGATGGTGGGAATAATACGTTAATTTTCAAAAAAAAATATATTAAATTGTGTATGGATTTGTAAGGGCCGAAAATTGATTATTTGGAAATTATAGGGGGAGTCGAATATAGGTATGCTGCATTAATGGTATATTTTGTATAAAAGAAAGTATATATTTTATTGTATATAATCTCATATATTCAATGTAAAGTATTTGATTATAAGTATAATCATATGTATTTGTGAGTTGTGGTAAATATGCAAAAATTGTCACTGGTGCTTGCACATGAAAAATGCCAATTACAGAATCTTCAAATTTGGCCAAAGCTACATTCAGAAATGTATTTATCTCATATTTTAATGTCTAAAACCTAAAGTATATATATAAGTGTGTACATATGGACGTGGAAATTAGTACTTTCATATTTGGTGGCCAAAATTTAAGATGGACTTTTGAAATCGTAAGTTTTATAAGTATATGGTATTATAGATATTGCATTATATAAGTATGTATGCACGTATGATATCATCTATATATACAATAATAAAATCACTATATGGAATAAAAATATCATTCATAATATTCTGGAATTCAGAAGGTGCATTTTTTAATCCAAAAGGCATTACATTCCATTCATAATGTCCTATTGGTACTGTAAATGCAGTTTTGTATCTATCAGATTCATTTATTTGAATCTGCCAATATCCTGATTTTAAGTCAAATTTAGAAAATATTAATGCCTCATTTAACCTATCCAATAAATCTTTTTTATTAGGTATAGGATACCTAATCCATTTCAATACCTTATTCAAAGGTTTATAATTTATTACTAATCTAGGGACTCCACGTTCCTGTTCAGAATGTTTATTAACATAAAATGCAGTACATGACCATGGGGATTTAGATGGCTTAATCAATTTCTTTTCTATTAAAGAAGATATTTCTTTTTTACATAATTCTAGATATTCAGAATTCATTTGACAAGGTCTAGCCTTTGTCGGAATTCTTCTTTCATCAAAATCTTCTTCATATGGAAGAGATACTATATGTTTTTTTCTATCCCAGAAAGCATTAGGATGGTCATTACATATTTGTAATGAAAACTCATTCTGTATCATTTTAATCTTATCCTGTAATTTAGGATATATAAGTGTGTACATATGGACGTGGAAATTAGTACTTTCATATTTGGTGGCCAAAATTTAAGATGGACTTTTGAAATCGTAAGTTTTATAAGTATATGGTATTATAGATATTGCATTATATATGTATGTATGCACGTATGAAGTTCAATATTCACACCAGATGTATTTGTTAAAATTTCATTAGTCTTACGCATGCTAAAGCTTAATTAATTTCTAACTGGATTTTTTACAACTTCTGTGAAAACAACTTAAAAATAGTCTCAACTATAAACCACCACAGTTGCAGCTTATCTCAACTTTTATCAAAGTTAGATACAAGATCTTTTTTTTTACCGTTCCAATTTTCATGGCAAGATAACGAATACTAACCTTTTTGTTTTATAATAATGGACAAACATTTTAACCAAATGAATTTATTTGACATGTGCTCTGCCTTTCGATTTTGCTTTTCTATTAGTTTTCATATGAAACTTCTGACACACCAGTCCTTAGAGCTTCATACTTCATGTCCCTTTATTTTAGTAACATTTAACTTTATTTAATTTGTTACGGGGAACCTGCATATTAGTTTACATCATTTTATATATTTGTCATGCACTAAAACTGATGTTATTACTGTGATTTGTGGTATATATTTAATTATATAGGAAATGGGCCGATGATGTGTAAATTGGTGTAACTGGGTAACTTTGTACATTAATGATGCGGGGACCAAAAGTATGCAAGGGAAAAATGGGCCGAGGGCGATACGCGTAAGTATAAATACGTATATACACGTGTATGGACGCGGGCATATACATAGGTATACTTATACGTAGGAGATAAATAGGAATTGAAACGATAATAAAATGGTAAACGAATAAGTATAACGGTAAATGAAAAGAAGTTGTACTTATCAACTTCCTGGATTAAGTGTGGACGTTAAAGTTTTTGTTCTTTTCCAAAGCAACCATCCGAGGCCTTTAGGAGGAAAGGAAGGATTTGCTCAACACCAAGCATAGAGGTCAGTCAGCGGGGTTGGGAGAAGAGATTCTGCGTAGGAAGTTAATTCGTCAAAAAGGTAGGTGCATACTATTTATTCCCTCAAAATGGTACAAAGATTGCATGCTCAAAACGGTATTTTATTTGTTCATTGTTGTTCTTTTATTCTTAATTCGATCATGATCTATTTGATGTATTGTCTTTGTGATAACATGAAGCCTATATGTGTGTGAAAGTATATGTGTGGGATATGGTGTTGGCCGATTGTTGTTTAAATTTTGTGTTAAATTGGTTGTGTTGACTTTAGCGTGTATAGATGTTTTAGGTTTCTTTGTTTTTTTGGCATGCGGCATATACTAAATAAAAAAAAAGAGGAATTTGTTGGGCCGATTTCCGTGTGATATGCGTACATACAAAATAAAAATTATAATAAATTAAAGGGACAAAAGGGTTTGGCCATTTTCGGCTGAACCCAATTTAATAAATAATAATAATAAATAAATAAAGGGGAAAAGGGTTTGGCTTCGGCTGAACCCAATTTTATTAAAAAAAGAAGAGTAAATTAAAATAATAAATAATAAGTAAATAATAAACAAAATATAATAATAAATCTTTGATAGTTAGTGGTTTAAGAACGGAAGTGGTACCGAGGGGAGTAAGGAGCGGCTGTGTGGTGCTCCTGCATTCATGGCACGTGCATTGCATGAGGTATACTGCGTCTATAGGGCGTAGGTATCGGGATGACTTACCGTGTCTATAGGGTACCGGGGTCATGAGACATACTGCGTCTATAGGGCGTGGGTGTCCAAATGGCTAGTGGTGGCTAGAGACCACGACGCTGGATTTAGGACCCGGGAGCATGCATTGCATATAGGTCTAGGGGCATATTGCGTGACATGATTCTCGTTGCGTGTGACACGTTGATTGAGCATGCATCATGTACTTGCGCATTTTTATGTGGAGTGCTTTACCTTTCCGTATAAGCCATGCTATCATGTTTTATGTGTTATGTGTTGATATCTTTTTGGGTATGTACGCTTTGTATTGTTTTGAGAGGCACCTACTGGGTGATTACCATCGCTCACCCCCTACTATTCCAGGTGAGACCGATACTGGGTATGACTATATCTTCCTTGAGGATGGGAGCGATGTCGTGGAGTAGGCTGAGTGACCAGTAGATATGATTGCAGCGAGGGCAGAGACGGGCAGTTTATGACATTCTTGGGGTGACATTGATATTTATATTTTTCATTAGTACGTTGAGACAATTTCTTTTAGACATTTGACTTTGACTTGTAGGGCCTGGTCAGCCTAATAATGATGTCTTTGTTTTATTGAGGTTTATTAAATCCAAATTAGTATGGTGTTTAATCGTTTCCGCGAAAAGAAAAAAAAATTTCTATGTCAACACTGACGTGTAACAGGTTGAGGTGACGCTTTGTATTCTCCTTAGTGAGATACGGCGGGTGCACTGCTACCGAGGCTAGGGCTCGGGAGCAGGGCACTACAGGTGGTATCAGAGCCCAGACTCCAGATCTGCCTCGGAAACGCAGGATTAACTAGATCACTTAGACTTAAGCTACGATCTTTTCATAAAATAACGATTTTACCCCTAATAAACAAAGTAGACTTAAGAGATGATTTTAGACTTAGGCTATGATCGGGTTATAGGAGGTGTGTGACGATGGTGAGCTTTCTCTGTCTAATTACCGTTTTACCCCGTGTCCAACCCTTTTAACTTGCTATTGACTAATCTGATTTCTTTTCATGAACTAGAATTACAGAAATGACTCCACGACGTGAGCCAGCTGGAAGTGGTGGTGAGAACCACCAGAATCAGAGGATCATCGCCAAGCACTTGAAGATGCCATAGTCACCATGACTAACACCTTAGCACAGTAGCACCAGCTGCTACTAGCATGCACCGTCTCCATAACCATCGCAATCGGACCTGAGATTCTTCGACAAGGAGATGCAGAGGAGTGATGGCGCAACACAATTGACACCGCCGACCACTTGGATCTAATTTCATAATAAGTTTAAAAAGTACTACGTGTTAGACAGTGCGATCTTCCAGAGCATGGTTCTAGAGCCACGGCGGAAGCATAGGTTTAGGTTATGATCTTAGAAATTAAGTTACGATTTTGCCTTAAGCCACGATCTTAGACATAAGCACTAAATTTTTGTCGTAAGCACTAACTATACATTAAGCATGTTATTGGAAATAAGATGAGACCTTAGAGGTTAAGTGTTAATCCTACCCGTAAGTCACGACTTAGACATAAGCGACAATCTTGATTAAGAGTTTATCTTTGACTTAAGCATTGATTTTAGTCATGAACATTGATTATATGCTAAGTACGATTTGGAAATAAGAACTGATCTTAGACATAAATGGCAATCTGAACATCAGGTGATGATTTGAATATAAGCACTGATCTTAGTCGTAAGCTGTAATTATATTCTAAGCATTGAACTTAAGAAATAGGTAATGATTTTAGACGTAAGGAATGATGATACCGAGTATCGATCCTAGAAATAAGTGATGATATTAGACCTAAGTGATGATCGGATAAGGGATCTGCCCACGTATACCTATGGCACTCCATACGACTCTGAATTATTTACTTTACCTAAGTGTTGTTTATAATCATTTGAATAATTCCTTAGATCCGACCCCTGCAAACTCGATACATTATGAGAAATTAAGCGAGTTCACACCTCTACCTCAACAGTAGTATCAGAGCGTGACTATGTCTAAGTTTGGGTTGAAGTTCTTAAACGATGACTTGTAGTAAAATAATAATGACTAAGAAAGGATTAATATATAGGAGGACTTGATGGATATTTCAAATGATCATGTAACAAATATATGAATCATATGTGATTAGTTCAAGAATTCAGAATTGTAGGTTACAATTATATAAGGTGAATAATACCCGTTAAGTGGTATAGGTAGAGTGGAGAGCTTAACAACCTAAAAGTAAGGTTGATATCATGATATTCGTGAGGTATACTAGGTAAATTCTTAAGTAGAACTATACTAAGTTGTCAATTACATAATCCGCAAGTTTCGAGGACGAAACTTTTTGTAAGGGGAGAAGAGTGTTAGGTCCGGAAGTTTTTGTGATAGGAAAAAAAAGAAGATAATAACAAAATATAGTGATTATCCTAAATTTGATAGGAAAGATAGAAGATAAGGATCTGAGTTAGGATATGATTTTGGAAATCGAATTTTAACCTAAAAGGAAGTTTCCTAACCTACCTTTTAATTACCTATTTATACCTACCTTTTAATTACCTATTTATACCTACCTATGGTTATATAATAAAACAAAAAAAAAAGAAACCACAAACCCTATTTTCCCCACAAGTCTGCCGCCCATACCAAGGGAGAAAAAAATTATACACTCCAACCTCCAGCAAGCAGCCGAGAGTCATAGGAGGAAGAAGGGGGGGTCCTTTTTGCTTCAATCCAACTCAAATTCTCTCTATGGTATATTATAATCGGGATAGGTAAGTATCCTTTCTATGCTTATTATGAATTTGTAAAGTCCGTATCTGTGTTTTCGTACCGAATCATAGATCATACATAAGTAGATGTGATTGCACAAGTTGATGTATATATATGTATGATCGTTGCAATATATGTATATAAGATGTAAGGTTGTAAATGGCCGAAACATTTTGAATACATTAAAGGGTTTAGGCATACCCACTGATGGTGGGAATAATACGTTAATTTTCAAAAAAAAATATATTAAATTGTGTATGGATTTGTAAGGGCCGAAAATTGATTATTTGGAAATTATAGGGGGAGTCGAATATAGGTATGCTGCATTAATGGTATATTTTGTATAAAAGAAAGTATATATTTTATTGTATATAATCTCATATATTCAATGTAAAGTATTTGATTATAAGTATAATCATATGTATTTGTGAGTTGTGGTAAATATGCAAAAATTGTCACTGGTGCTTGCACATGAAAAATGCCAATTACAGAATCTTCAAATTTGGCCAAAGCTACATTCAGAAATGTATTTATCTCATATTTTAATGTCTAAAACCTAAAGTATATATATAAGTGTGTACATATGGACGTGGAAATTAGTACTTTCATATTTGGTGGCCAAAATTTAAGATGGACTTTTGAAATCGTAAGTTTTATAAGTATATGGTATTATAGATATTGCATTATATATGTATGTATGCACGTATGAAGTTCAATATTCACACCAGATGTATTTGTTAAAATTTCATTAGTCTTACGCATGCTAAAGCTTAATTAATTTCTAACTGGATTTTTTACAACTTCTGTGAAAACAACTTAAAAATAGTCTCAACTATAAACCACCACAGTTGCAGCTTATCTCAACTTTTATCAAAGTTAAATACAAGATCTTTTTTTTTACCGTTCCAATTTTCATGGCAAGATAACGAATACTAACCTTTTTGTTTTATAATAATGGACAAACATTTTAACCAAATGAATTTATTTGACATGTGCTCTGCCTTTCGATTTTGCTTTTCTATTAGTTTTCATATGAAACTTCTGACACACCAGTCCTTAGAGCTTCATACTTCATGTCCCTTTATTTTAGTAACATTTAACTTTATTTAATTTGTTACGGGGAACCTGCATATTAGTTTACATCATTTTATATATTTGTCATGCACTAAAACTGATGTTATTACTGTGATTTGTGGTATATATTTAATTATATAGGAAATGGGCCGATGATGTGTAAATTGGTGTAACTGGGTAACTTTGTACATTAATGATGCGGGGACCAAAAGTATGCAAGGGAAAAATGGGCCGAGGGCGATACGCGTAAGTATAAATACGTATATACACGTGTATGGACGCGGGCATATACATAGGTATACTTATACGTAGGAGATAAATAGGAATTGAAACGATAATAAAATGGTAAACGAATAAGTATAACGGTAAATGAAAAGAAGTTGTACTTATCAACTTCCTGGATTAAGTGTGGACGTTAAAGTTTTTGTTCTTTTCCAAAGCAACCATCCGAGGCCTTTAGGAGGAAAGGAAGGATTTGCCCAACACCAAGCATAGAGGTCAGTCAGCGGGGTTGGGAGAAGAGATTCTGCGTAGGAAGTTAATTCGTCAAAAAGGTAGGTGCATACTATTTATTCCCTCAAAATGGTACAAAGATTGCATGCTCAAAACGGTATTTTATTTGTTCATTGTTGTTCTTTTATTCTTAATTCGATCATGATCTATTTGATGTATTGTCTTTGTGATAACATGAAGCCTATATGTGTGTGAAAGTATATGTGTGGGATATGGTGTTGGCCGATTGTTGTTTAAATTTTGTGTTAAATTGGTTGTGTTGACTTTAGCGTGTATAGATGTTTTAGGTTTCTTTGTTTTTTTGGCATGCGGCATATACTAAATAAAAAAAAAAGAGGAATTTGTTGGGCCGATTTCCGTGTGATATGCGTACATACAAAATAAAAATAATAATAAATTAAAGGGACAAAAGGGTTTGGTCATTTTCGGCTGAACCCAATTTAATAAATAATAATAATAAATAAATAAAGGGGAAAAGGGTTTGGCTTCGGCTGAACCCAATTTTATTAAAAAAAGAAGAGTAAAATTAAAATAATAAATAATAAGTAAATAATAAACAAAATATAATAATAAATCTTTGACAGTTAGTGGTTTAAGAACGGAAGTGGTACCGAGGGGAGTAAGGAGCGGCTGTGTGGTGCTCCTGCATTCATGGCACGTGCATTGCATGAGGTATACTGCGTCTATAGGGCGTAGGTATCGGGATGACTTACCGTGTCTATAGGGCACCGGGGTCATGAGACATACTGCGTCTATAGGGCGTGGGTGTCCAAATGGCTAGTGGTGGCTAGAGACCACGACGCTGGATTTAGGACCCGGGAGCATGCATTGCATATAGGTCTAGGGGCATATTGCGTGACATGATTCTCGTTGCGTGTGACACGTTGATTGAGCATGCATCATGTACTTGCGCATTTTCATGTGGAGTGCTTTACCTTTCCGTATAAGCCATGCCATCATGTTTTATGTGTTATGTGTTGATATCTTTTTGGGTATGTACGCTTTGTATTGTTTTGAGAGGCACCTACTGGGTGATTACCATCGCTCACCCCCTACTATTCCAGGTGAGACCGATACTGGGTATGACTATATCTTCCTTGAGGATGGGAGCGATGTCGTGGAGTAGGCTGAGTGACCAGTAGATATGATTGCAGCGAGGGCAGAGACGGGCAGTTTATGACATTCTTGGGGTGACATTGATATTAATATTTTTCATTAGTACGTTGAGACAATTTCTTTTAGACATTTGACTTTGACTTGTAGGGCCTGGTCAGCCTAATAATGATGTCTTTGTTTTATTGAGGTTTATTAAATCCAAATTAGTATGGTGTTTAATCGTTTCCGCGAAAAGAAAAAAAAATTTCTATGTCAACACTGACGTGTAACAGGTTGAGGTGACGCTTTGTATTCTCCTTAGTGAGATACGGCGGGTGCACTGCTACCGAGGCTAGGGCTCGGGAGCAGGGCGCTACAGGTGGTATCAGAGCCCAGACTCCAGATCTGCCTCGGAAACGCAGGATTAACTAGATCACTTAGACTTAAGCTACGATCTTTTCATAAAATAACGATTTTACCCCTAATAAACAAAGTAGACTTAAGAGATGATTTTAGACTTAGGCTATGATCGGGTTATAGGAGGTGTGTGACGATGGTGAGCTTTCTCTGTCTAATTACCGTTTTACCCCGTGTCCAACCCTTTTAACTTGCTATTGACTAATCTGATTTCTTTTCATGAACTAGAATTACAGAAATGACTCCACGACGTGAGCCAGCTGGAAGTGGTGGTGAGAACCACCAGAATCAGAGGATCATCGCCAAGCACTTGAAGATGCCATAGTCACCATGACTAACACCTTAGCACAGTAGCACCAGCTGCTACTAGCATGCACCGTCTCCATAACCATCGCAATCGGACCTGAGATTCTTCGACAAGGAGATGCAGAGGAGTGATGGCGCAACACAATTGACACCGCCGACCACTTGGATCTAATTTCATACTAAGTTTAAAAAGTACTACGTGTTAGACAGTACGATCTTCCAGAGCATGGTTCTAGAGCCACGGCGGAAGCATAGGTTTAGGTTATGATCTTAGAAATTAAGTTACGATTTTGCCTTAAACCACGATCTTAGACATAAGCACTAAATTTTTGTCGTAAGCACTAACTATACATTAAGCATGTTATTGGAAAAAAGATGAGACCTTAGAGGTTAAGTTTAATCCTACCCGTAAGTCACGACTTAGACATAAGCGACAATCTTGATTAAGAGTTTATCTTTGACTTAAGCATTGATTTTAGTCATGAACATTGATTATATGCTAAGTACGATTTGGAAATAAGAACTGATCTTAGACATAAATGGCAATCTGAACATCAGGTGATGATTTGAATATAAGCACTGATCTTAGTCGTAAGCTGTAATTATATTCTAAGCATTGAACTTAAGAAATAGGTAATGATTTTAGACGTAAGGAATGATGATACCGAGTATCGATCCTAGAAATAAGTGATGATATTAGACCTAAGTGATGATCGGATAAGGGATCTGCCCACGTATACCTATGGCACTCCATACGACTCTGAATTATTTACTTTACCTAAGTGTTGTTTATAATCATTTGAATAATTCCTTAGATCCGACCCCTGCAAACTCGATACATTATGAGAAATTAAGCGAGTTCACACCTCTACCTCAACAGTAGTATCAGAGCGTGACTATGTCTAAGTTTGGGTTGAAGTTCTTAAACGATGACTTGTAGTAAAATAATAATGACTAAGAAAGGATTAATATATAGGAGGACTTGATGGATATTTCAAATGATCACGTAACAAATATATGAATCATATGTGATTAGTTCAAGAATTCAGAATTGTAGGTTACAATTATATAAGGTGAATAATACCCGTTAAGTGGTATAGGTGGAGTGGAGAGCTTAACAACCTAAAAGTAAGGTTGATATCATGATATTCGTGAGGTATACTAGGTAAATTCTTAAGTAGAACTATACTAAGTTGTCAATTACATAATCCGCAAGTTTCGAGGACGAAACTTTTTGTAAGGGGAGAAGAGTGTTAGGTCCGGAAGTTTTTGTGATAGGAAAAAAAAGAAGATAATAACAAAATATAGTGATTATCCTAAATTTGATAGGAAAGATAGAAGATAAGGATCTGAGTTAGGATATGATTTTGGAAATCGAATTTTAACCTAAAAGGAAGTTTCCTAACCTACCTTTTAATTACCTATTTATACTTACCTTTTAATTACCTATTTATACCTACCTATGGTTATATAATAAAACAAAAAAAAAAGAAACCACAAACCCTATTTTCCCCACAAGTCTGCCGCCCATACCAAGGGAGAAAAAAAATTATACACTCCAACCTCCAGCAAGCAGCCGAGAGTCATAGGAGGAAGAAGGGGGGGTCCTTTTTGCTTCAATCCAACTCAAATTCTCTCTATGGTATATTATAATCGGGATAGGTAAGTATCCTTTCTATGCTTATTATGAATTTGTAAAGTCCGTATCTGTGTTTTCGTACCGAATCATAGATCATACATAAGTAGATGTGATTGCACAAGTTGATGTATATATATGTATGATCGTTGCAATATATGTATATAAGATGTAAGGTTGTAAATGGCCGAAACATTTTGAATACATTAAAGGGTTTAGGCATACCCACTGATGGTGGGAATAATACGTTAATTTTCAAAAAAAAATATATTAAATTGTGTATGGATTTGTAAGGGCCGAAAATTGATTATTTGGAAATTATAGGGGGAGTCGAATATAGGTATGCTGCATTAATGGTATATTTTGTATAAAAGAAAGTATATATTTTATTGTATATAATCTCATATATTCAATGTAAAGTATTTGATTATAAGTATAATCATATGTATTTGTGAGTTGTGGTAAATATGCAAAAATTGTCACTGGTGCTTGCACATGAAAAATGCCAATTACAGAATCTTCAAATTTGGCCAAAGCTACATTCAGAAATGTATTTATCTCATATTTTAATGTCTAAAACCTAAAGTATATATATAAGTGTGTACATATGGACGTGGAAATTAGTACTTTCATATTTGGTGGCCAAAATTTAAGATGGACTTTTGAAATCGTAAGTTTTATAAGTATATGGTATTATAGATATTGCATTATATATGTATGTATGCACGTATGAAGTTCAATATTCACACCAGATGTATTTGTTAAAATTTCATTAGTCTTACGTATGCTAAAGCTTAATTAATTTCTAACTGGATTTTTTACTTCTGTGAAAACAACTTAAAAATAGTCTCAACTATAAACCACCACAGTTGCAGCTTATCTCAACTTTTATCAAAGTTAAATACAAGATCTTTTTTTTTACCGTTCCAATTTTCATGGCAAGATAACGAATACTAACCTTTTTGTTTTATAATAATGGACAAATATTTTAACCAAATGAATTTATTTAACATGTGCTCTGCCTTTCGATTTTGCTTTTCTATTAGTTTTTATTTGAAACTTCTGACACACCAGTCCTTAGAGCTTCATACTTCATGTCCCTTTATTTTAGTAACATTTAACTTTATTTAATTTGTTACGGGGAACCTGCATATTAGTTTACATCATTTTATATATTTGTCATGCACTAAAACTGATGTTATTACTGTGATTTGTGGTATATATTTAATTATATAGGAAATGGGCCGATGATGTGTAAATTGGTGTAACTGGGTAACTTTGTACATTAATGATGCGGGGACCAAAAGTATGCAAGGGAAAAATGGGCCGAGGGCGATACGCGTAAGTATAAATACGTATATACACGTGTATGGACGCGGGCATATACATAGGTATACTTATACGTAGGAGATAAATAGGAATTGAAACGATAATAAAATGGTAAACGAATAAGTATAACGGTAAATGAAAAGAAGTTGTACTTATCAACTTCCTGGATTAAGTGTGGACGTTAAAGTTTTTGTTCTTTTCCAAAGCAACCATCCGAGGCCTTTAGGAGGAAAGGAAGGATTTGCCCAACACCAAGCATAGAGGTCAGTCAGCGGGGTTGGGAGAAGAGATTCTGCGTAGGAAGTTAATTCGTCAAAAAGGTAGGTGCATACTATTTATTCTCTCAAAATGGTACAAAGATTGCATGCTCAAAACGGTATTTTATTTGTTCATTGTTGTTCTTTTATTCTTAATTCGATCATGATCTATTTGATGTATTGTCTTTGTGATAACATGAAGCCTATATGTGTGTGAAAGTATATGTGTGGGATATGGTGTTGGCCGATTGTTGTTTAAATTTTGTGTTAAATTGGTTGTGTTGACTTTAGCGTGTATAGATGTTTTAGGTTTCTTTGTTTTTTTGGCATGCGGCATATACTAAATAAAAAAAAGAGGAATTTGTTGGGCCGATTTCCGTGTGATATGCGTACATACAAAATAAAAATAATAATAAATTAAAGGGACAAAAGGGTTTGGTCATTTTCGGCTGAACCCAATTTAATAAATAATAATAATAAATAAATAAAGGGGAAAAGGGTTTGGCTTCGGCTGAACCCAATTTTATTAAAAAAAGAAGAGTAAATTAAAATAATAAATAATAAGTAAATAATAAACAAAATATAATAATAAATCTTTGACAGTTAGTGGTTTAAGAACGGAAGTGGTACCGAGGGGAGTAAGGAGCGGCTGTGTGGTGCTCCTGCATTCATGGCACGTGCATTGCATGAGGTATACTGCGTCTATAGGGCGTAGGTATCGGGATGACTTACCGTGTCTATAGGGCACCGGGGTCATGAGACATACTGCGTCTATAGGGCGTGGGTATCCAAATGGCTAGTGGTGGCTAGAGACTACGACGCTGGATTTAGGACCCGGGAGCATGCATTGCATATAGGTCTAGGGGCATATTGCGTGACATGATTCTCGTTGCGTGTGACACGTTGATTGAGCATGCGTCATGTACTTGCGCATTTTCATGTGGAGTGCTTTACTTTTCCGTATAAGCCATGCTATCATGTTTTATGTGTTATGTGTTGATATCTTTTTGGGTATGTACGCTTTGTATTGTTTTGAGAGGCACCTACTGGGTGATTACCATCGCTCACCCCCTACTATTCCAGGTGAGACCGATACTGGGTATGACTATATCTTCCTTGAGGATGGGAGCGATGTCGTGGAGTAGGCTGAGTGACCAGTAGATATGATTGCAGCGAGGGCAGAGACGGGCAGTTTATGACATTCTTGGGGTGACATTGATATTTATATTTTTCATTAGTACGTTGAGACAATTTCTTTTAGACATTTGACTTTGACTTGTAGGGCCTGGTCAGCCTAATAATGATGTCTTTGTTTTATTGAGGTTTATTAAATCCAAATTAGTATGGTGTTTAATCGTTTCCGCGAAAAGAAAAAAAAATTTCTATGTCAACACTGACGTGTAACAGGTTGAGGTGACGCTTTGTATTCTCCTTAGTGAGATACGGCGGGTGCACTGCTACCGAGGCTAGGGCTCGGGAGCAGGGCGCTACAGGTGGTATCAGAGCCCAGACTCCAGATCTGCCTCGGAAACGCAGGATTAACTAGATCACTTAGACTTAAGCTACGATCTTTTCATAAAATAACGATTTTACCCCTAATAAACAAAGTAGACTTAAGAGATGATTTTAGACTTAGGCTATGATCGGGTTATAGGAGGTGTGTGACGATGGTGAGCTTTCTCTGTCTAATTACCGTTTTACCCCGTGTCCAACCCTTTTAACTTGCTATTGACTAATCTGATTTCTTTTCATGAACTAGAATTACAGAAATGACTCCACGACGTGAGCCAGCTGGAAGTGGTGGTGAGAACCACCAGAATCAGAGGATCATCGCCAAGCACTTGAAGATGCCATAGTCACCATGACTAACACCTTAGCACAGTAGCACCAGCTGCTACTAGCATGCACCGTCTCCATAACCATCGCAATCGGACCTGAGATTCTTCGACAAGGAGATGCAGAGGAGTGATGGCGCAACACAATTGACACCGCCGACCACTTGGATCTAATTTCATAATAAGTTTAAAAAGTACTACGTGTTAGTCAGTACGATCTTCCAGAGCATGGTTCTAGAGCCACGGCAGAAGCATAGGTTTAGGTTATGATCTTAAAAATTAAGTTACGATTTTGCCTTAAGCCACGATCTTAGACATAAGCACTAAATTTTTGTCGTAAGCACTAACTATACATTAAGCATGTTATTGGAAAAAAGATGAGACCTTAGAGGTTAAGTTTAATCCTACCCGTAAGTCACGACTTAGACATAAGCGACAATCTTGATTAAGAGTTTATCTTTGACTTAAGCATTGATTTTAGTCATGAACATTGATTATATGCTAAGTATGATTTGGAAATAAGAACTGATCTTAGACATAAATGGCAATCTGAACATCAGGTGATGATTTGAATATAAGCACTGATCTTAGTCGTAAGCTGTAATTATATTCTAAGCATTGAACTTAAGAAATAGGTAATGATTTTAGACGTAAGGAATGATGATACCGAGTATCGATCCTAGAAATAAGTGATGATATTAGACCTAAGTGATGATCGGATAAGGGATCTGCCCACGTATACCTATGGCACTCCATACGACTCTGAATTATTTACTTTACCTAAGTGTTGTTTATAATCATTTGAATAATTCCTTAGATCCGACCCCTGCAAACTCGATACATTATGAGAAATTAAGCGAGTTCACACCTCTACCTCAACAGTAGTATCAGAGCGTGACTATGTCTAAGTTTGGGTTGAAGTTCTTAAACGATGACTTGTAGTAAAATAATAATGACTAAGAAAGGATTAATATATAGGAGGACTTGATGGATATTTCAAATGATCACGTAACAAATATATGAATCATATGTGATTAGTTCAAGAATTCAGAATTGTAGGTTACAATTATATAAGGTGAATAATACCCGTTAAGTGGTATAGGTGGAGTGGAGAGCTTAACAACCTAAAAGTAAGGTTGATATCATGATATTCGTGAGGTATACTAGGTAAATTCTTAAGTAGAACTATACTAAGTTGTCAATTACATAATCCGCAAGTTTCGAGGACGAAACTTTTTGTAAGGGGAGAAGAGTGTTAGGTCCGGAAGTTTTTGTGATAGGAAAAAAAAGAAGATAATAACAAAATATAGTGATTATCCTAAATTTGATAGGAAAGATAGAAGATAAGGATATGAGTTAGGATATGATTTTGGAAATCGAATTTTAACCTAAAAGGAAGTTTCCTAACCTACCTTTTAATTACCTATTTATACCTACCTTTTAATTACCTATTTATACCTACCTATGGTTATATAATAAAACAAAAAAAAAGAAACCACAAACCCTATTTTCCCCACAAGTCTGCCGCCCATACAAAGGGAGAAAAAAAATTATACACTCCAACCTCCAGCAAGCAGCCGAGAGTCATAGGAGGAAGAAGGGGGGGTCCTTTTTGCTTCAATCCAACTCAAATTCTCTCTATGGTATATTATAATCGGGATAGGTAAGTATCCTTTCTATGCTTATTATGAATTTGTAAAGTCCGTATCTGTGTTTTCGTACCGAATCATAGATCATACATAAGTAGATGTGATTGCACAAGTTGATGTATATATATGTATGATCGTTGCAATATATGTATATAAGATGTAAGGTTGTAAATGGCCGAAACATTTTGAATACATTAAAGGGTTTAGGCATACCCACTGATGGTGGGAATAATACGTTAATTTTCAAAAAAAATATATTAAATTGTGTATGGATTTGTAAGGGCCGAAAATTGATTATTTGGAAATTATAGGGGGGGTCGAATATAGGTATGCTGCATTAATGGTATATTTTGTATAAAAGAAAGTATATATTTTATTGTATATAATCTCATATATTCAATGTAAAGTATTTGATTATAAGTATAATCATATGTATTTGTGAGTTGTGGTAAATATGAAAAAATTGTCACTGGTGCTTGCACATGAAAAATGCCAATTACAGAATCTTCAAATTTGGCCAAAGCTACATTCAGAAATGTATTTATCTCATATTTTAATGTCTAAAACCTAAAGTATATATATAAGTGTGTACATATGGACGTGAAAATTAGTACTTTCATATTTGGTGGCCAAAATTTAAGATGGACTTTTGAAATCGTAAGTTTTATAAGTATATGGTATTATAGATATTGCATTATATATGTATGTATGCACGTATGAAGTTCAATATTCACACCAGATGTATTTGTTAAAATTTCATTAGTCTTACGTATGCTAAAGCTTAATTAATTTCTAACTGGATTTTTTACTTCTGTGAAAACAACTTAAAAATAGTCTCAACTATAAACCACCACAGTTGCAGCTTATCTCAACTTTTATCAAAGTTAAATACAAGATCTTTTTTTTTACCGTTCCAATTTTCATGGCAAGATAACGAATACTAACCTTTTTGTTTTATAATAATGGACAAACATTTTAACCAAATGAATTTATTTAACATGTGCTCTGCCTTTCGATTTTGCTTTTCTATTAGTTTTTATTTGAAACTTCTGACACACCAGTCCTTAGAGCTTCATACTTCATGTCCTTTTATTTTAGTAACATTTAACTTTATTTAATTTGTTACGGGGACCTGCATATTAGTTTACATCATTTTATATATTTGTCATGCACTAAAACTGATGTTATTACTGTGATTTGTGGTATATATTTAATTATATAGGAAATGGGCCGATGATGTGTAAATTGGTGTAACTGGGTAACTTTGTACATTAATGATGCGGAGACCGAAAGTATGCAAGGGAAAAATGGGTCGAGGGCGATACGCGTAAGTATAAATACGTATATACACGTGTATGGACGCGGGCATATACATAGGTATACTTATACGTAGGAGATAAATAGGAATTGAAACGATAATAAAATGGTAAACGAATAAGTATAACGGTAAATGAAAAGAAGTTGTACTTATCAACTTCCTGGATTAAGTGTGGACGTTAAAGTTTTTGTTCTTTTCCAAAGCAACCATCCGAGGCCTTTAGGAGGAAAGGAAGGATTTGCGCAACACCAAGCATAGAGGTCAGTCAGCGGGGTTGGGAGAAGAGATTCTGCGTAGGAAGTTAATTCGTCAAAAAGGTAGGTGCATACTATTTATTCCCTCAAAATGGTACAAAGATTGCATGCTCAAAACGGTATTTTATTTGTTCATTGTTGTTCTTTTATTCTTAATTCGATCATGATCTATTTGATGTATTCTCTTTGTGATAACATGAAGCCTATATGTGTGTGAAAGTATATGTGTGAGATATGGCGTTGGCCGATTGTTGTTTAAATTTTGTGTTAAATTGGTTGTGTTGATTTTAGGGTGTATAGATGTTTTAGGTTTCTTTGTTTTTTTGGCATGCGACATATACTAAATAAAAAAAAGAGAAATTTGTTGGGCCGATTTCCGTGTGATATGCGTACATACAAAATAAAAAAAAACAATAAATTAAAGGGACAAAAGGGTTTGGCCATTTTCGGCTGAACCCAATTTAATAAATAATAATAATAAATAAATAAAGGGGCAAAGGGTTTGGCTTCGGCTGAACCCAATTTTATTAAAAAAAGAAGAGTAAATTAAAATAATAAATAATAAGTAAATAATAAACAAAATATAATAATAAATCTTTACAGTTAGTGGTTTAAGAACGGAAGTGGTACCGAGGGGAGTAAGGAGCGGCTGTGTGGTGCTCCTGTATTCATGGCACGTGCATTGCATGAGGTATACTGCGTCTATAGGGCGTAGGTATCGGGATGACTTACCTTGTCTATAGGGCACCGGGGTCATGAGACATACTGCGTCTATAGGGCGTGGGTGTCCAAACGGCTAGTGGTGGCTAGAGACCACGACGCTAGATTTAGGACCCGGGAGCATGCATTGCATATAGGTCTAGGGGCATATTGCGTGACATGATTCTCGTTGCGTGTGACACGTTGATTGAGCATGCATCACGTACTTGCGCATTTTTATGTGGAGTGCTTTACCTTTGCGTATAAGCCATGCTATCATGTTTTATGTGTTATGTGTTGATATCTTTTTGAGTATGTACGCTTTGTATTGTTTTGAGAGGCACTTACTGGGTGATTACCATCACTCACCCCCTACTATTCCAGGTGAGACCGATACTGGGTATGACTATATCTTCCTTGAGGATGGGAGCGATGTCGTGGAGTAGGCTGAGTGACCAGTAGATATGATTGCAGCGAGGGCAGAGACGGGCGGTTTATGACATTCTTGGGGTGACATTGATATTTATATTTTTCATTAGTACGTTGAGACAATTTCTTTTAGACATTTGACTTTGACTTGTAGGGCCTGGTCAGCCTAATAATGATGTCTTTGTTTTATTGAGGTTTATTAAATCCAAATTAGTATGGTGTTTAATCGTTTCCGTGAAAAGAAAAAAAATTTCTATGTCAACACTGACGTGTAACAGGTTGAGGTGACGCTTTGTATTCTCCTTAGTGAGATACGGCGGGTGCACTGCTACCGAGGCTAGGGCTCGGGAGCGGGGCGTTACAGATTATTCATTACAAAAGGTATATCACCTATATATATTACGCAATTAACTTTACATAGAGTTAATCACGTTTTTAATCTAAATATATTTAAGTTGTTGTACAAAATATTCAAAACTTCTAAAATTACAGGTTTTATCAAAATCTTGTTAATTTATTGCACTAAACATCCATTTTTATCATCGAACCGTTGTAAGTCTATTTGTTAAATTGACAATAATTATAAAAGTATATATTTAGCCCAATAAATTAAAATTTTTTGATGAAAATTGCAGTTTAAAAATTTTAGATGTTTCCTACAATAATTATAAAATATTTAGATAAAAAACGTAACTAAATCTCTCTTTTTCTCTTTATATGTGTGTACATTACATATTTTATTTGTTGAAGTACAATTAGTCATATATACTCCTCAAACATTTTAGAATTTCTAATTGTAATTGTCGGGTCAGAGATCCTTGAAGTTTATTTGGTCGTATAAATATAAATGGACATTACAATAAAAAAAATTGGATATTGCCATACACTAGTTTGAGTTTGTATTTCTTTTTCTACGTTTTCATTAGTAAACATTTTCAATTAATATTTTTCTAACCTTAATTTAATGACCCAGGTCAAAGCAAGAGTACACTGAAATGTCAAAAAGCTAGACGAAAATGTACCCAAAACAGCCTAAACGTTTCTAAAAATTTGCTCCGCAATTCCCGCGCATAACATAACTGCTTTTTCGTAACCGCCTCGCCGGGATTCTACCGGTGCAGTCACGTTCTCCGATATGGATAATCTCCAGCCGGAGAGAAATATGGAAGAGACGGACCAAAGTGAAGAAATATAAGAGACCTGCAACTGAAGATCCATTTACTGAAGCATCTGCACCATAGAAATCATCGATGGCTTTGGTGGATCTGTTGAGACAGCCACAACAAGCAAATACACTTTCTGGAGGAGAACTTTATACAGATGATGGGGAGGAAGATGACAATGATGTTGAGACCGAAATTTCTCTGAAGAACTATATGATCCCCTCTGCGGGGTACCTGGTCCAGGCAAGGCCGTGGTTGAGGTTCCTGCAAAGGAATGTAGACGACTTTGGCGACCTTGGCAACGTGCTTTGATCGTAAAACCATTGGGCCGTATAGTTTCTTTCCGTGTACTCTCACAAAGATTAACAGATCTTTGGGCGTTGAGTCGTTGCATTGACATTATTGACTTGGAGGATGGTTTCTATGTAGTCCGGTTCTATTCGAAGGAGGATTATGTCCATGTGCTTGATGATGGACCCTGGACAATTCAAGGCCATTACTTAACAGTTGCAAAGTTCAGGTCAGGGATTCCTGCCATCGGCTGACATAATGTCATGTACGCTAGTGTGGGTGAGAATCCATCGGTTACCTTTGGAGTTTTTTAACGAGTCTATTCTCATGCGTATAGAGGATCAATTAGGGACTGCCATGAAAGTTGATGGCAATACTACAACAGTATCCCAGCGCAAATATGCCCGAGTATGTGTAGAAGTCGACTTGCAGAAACCTCTTATTTCCATGGTGTTTGTTAATGGTTATCAGTTGCATGTTGAGTGTGAGAACCTTCATCAAATATGTTTTAATTTAGTGTGGGAAATACGGACATCGATTAGAGATGTGTCCCTCTGTGAACGATGAAGTAGAGGGTGAGACTACCTTGAATCCGACGGTGCCTAGCGTTCCTGCTAGCTCTCCGGATCCATTTGGCCCTTGGATGATCGCAAAGAATACCAGCCGGAGGAAGAATACAGTACCCAGAGCTTTGAGTGAGGCAGGCAAGATGAAGGAGACTCAAATGTTAAGAACAGAACGCGATAGTGGTGATCCCTCCAATTTGATCGCGCCGAAGAAGAATGGGAGTGGGTCGCGCTTTACCCTCTTAGCCGAGGAGGGAGATGGTGAAACTTTAAATCTATTGCCTGAGACGCTGGCAGCTAACTTTGAGAGGACCCCTGATCTAGGGCCATTGCCTACTTTCTGTACAGCATCAAAATCACATCCTGCTAAAAAAAAGCAACGCAAACCCAAGGGGGTACTAATGAAAAATCAAACCAAGGTGCGTGTGCAAATACTGCAGACTACGGCTGGTGCAGCTTCCAGCAGCATTAGACGTCGACAAGCTACCACTTCACACAACAACCGGAACCTGCTACCACGTGAGCCTGTGACTATATTGCAGAGGCCTCTATCTGATATTACTAATAGTAATTTGGTGGAAAGTACAATGATGAAGATCGATGGTGGAACATCCACGACTACCTACCCAAATTGTAATCAGTCACCTGCTATACTTATTAAGGAACAAATTAAGCAGCATCCAGAGTACTACAATGTCAATTGATGTGGGTGAGGTAGCCGCTTGTGACCACCCTCCAATGGCGGTTGATGTTGCTTCATTGCCTGAGCTCGGATTAGCGCAGGTATTGTAAATACAAAAGACAGCTTTTCTCATTCGCCCGATGCAATACGCACGATTGTCAGATTGGTATGGGGTCATATGCTTAATGTTTTATTTCTTATGGAAACGAGAGTTTCGAGTGTGCAAGCGCACCATATTATTCGCAAATCGCATCTTACACACCTAGCGACCGTTTTAGTCATGTGGCTTTGCAGACGGACTATGGTGTTTATGGGACCAAGAGTCCGTTAGTTTGCGCATCCTGTTATACACCTCTCAACTTATCAATTTTATCATATTAGAGAATGAAAGGGTTTCCTGTGTAGTTTTGCTTATTTGTGCTTCTCCATCGGAAGATATAAGAGAATTCTTGTATAGGTATATTGAGGAAATGACAATTCAGTTTACTATCCCTTGGATGCTTATTGGTTATTTTATCCAAGTTGTCAAACAATAGGATAAAAGAGGTGGTAGAGTTGTGCGTGGCCGTAGAGTTGTCCGCATGCAACGTATGGTTGATGAATGCAAGTCAATGGAAATTGACTACTCCGGACCAAGGTTCACATGGTCGAATGGACAATAAGGGCATCTTTGGATTGAACAGCGCCTTGATCAAGCTTGGGCAAACCAAAAATGGCACCTGAGGTATAATAAGGCTACTTTGCACTATCTCCCCCGGACACATTCTAACCATAACCCACTCTTGTTAGCCTTTGAAAATGCTACCCCTATACAAAATGGAGATCGCCATTTAAATTTTAACCTTGTTGGATAGACTATAAACAGTTTGCCTGTTTATGCAAGCGGCTTAGAAATCATATAAAGGAGATTTCTGTTGCACTATGTCCGAATTTAAATCAAGCATGGAGGTGTGGAGGAGAGAAGTTTATGGCAGTCTCAAGCATCAAAGGCAAAGATGTCTAGCTAGACTCGATGGTATTCAACGATCACTAGCTTGTAAACCTTCCAAATTTTCGAGCAAACTGGAGAAGGAACTTTGTGTTGAATAGAATGACATCTTGAATCAAGAGGACATGTATTGGCAACAAAAAGGTAACATGCAGTGGTTGATAGATGGCGAGAGGAATAGTAGATACGTCCATCTGTCAATGGCCGTAAAACGCCGAAGGAATAAAATTACCAGACTAAAAGATAAGGATGGTAACCGGACTGATGACCAAGTATTTATACGTAGCGGCATTACGGATTATTACAAACAGCTTTTTTCCAACACACTAAATGACCATTCCGATGATGCTGCACTTCTTGTCCTGACCTTGAACCACTCGGATAGAAGATGGTTGAATCGCCCGATAAGTGCAATAGATATTGAAAATGCCGTATTCCAAATGGGAGCATATAAGGCTCCATGTCCAGATGGTCTATCACCGGTGTTCTATCAACGTAATTGGGATGTTGTTGGCCAAGATGTAATTGACTTCGTGACTAATGCCTTTCAACACCAATCCTACCCGAGGGAATTGAATTCAACCATCATCACTCTTATTCCTAAGATTGCGGATCCAGAGGGACCGTCGCATTATTTCCCCATTGGATTGATGAATGTGATAGTCAAGATTATTACAAAGATTATCACGAATCGCCTCAAAATAGTCATTGGAAAAATCATCTCGCCAACACAACGTGCCTTCATCCCAGGAAGACAAGCATCGAATAATATCATGATAACCCAAGAAATTATGCATACCATAAGAATAAAGAAGAAACGATGGGGTTACATGGCAGTAAAGTTGGATTTGGAGAAGGCCTATGATAAAGTAAATTGGACGTTTCTGAAGAATATCCTGCTTAGGGTTGGTTTCAGCAAGGAGTTAACCAATCTCATCATGTTTACCATTCATCCTCCTTATCTATCCTTTGGAATGGTCAGTGTTTGGAGCCTTTCCAACCGCAAGAGGAATACGACAAGGTGACTCACTCGCGCCTTATCTTTTCTTGTTATGCATGGAAGTATTATCCCAACAAATACAAAAGGCTGAAAATGAAAGCCTATGGAAACCGGTTTGTACTTCAGCTAAAGGACCATGCATTTCCCACTTTTTTTGCGGATGATTTCTTACTCTTTGGTGAGGCATCAGCACGACAAGCATCTGTGATTGAGACAATTGTGGGAGAATTTTGTAAGAGATCCAGGCAAAATATTAGTGTTTCAAAGTCCCAGGTATTAGTATCAAGAAACATGGGATTACGCTTCATGCCCGAGACTTTTCATAAGGATTGGATTGAAATGTACTTTGGATTTTGGCTCTTACTTAAGCATGCCACTAACTCACGGTCGGTGTAGTCGAAAATATTACAACTATATTACTAACAAGGTTCGTGCAAAGCTAGAAAGTTGGAAAACTAAAATTCTGTCATATGCAGCAAGGTATGTATTGATTCGTAGTGTGGTTTATTTGATTCCTATGTATGCTATGAAAAGGGTGCGCCTACCTGGGGGCCGTACTAATGAGATCGAAAAGATCACAAGACAATTCTTTTGGGGGAGACGACGGAGAATAAGAAACTACATTGGCTCCTTTAGACAAAAATCTGCCAAGACAAATCTCAAGGTGGGTTGGGATCAAAAATCTTCAAGGCATGAATAAGGCTTTGCTTGCAAAGTTAGGATGTAAATTTATAAATAATCCATAGCTTTTATGGGTTAAGGTTTTGAGGAAGAAGTATGGAGAGTTATTGACAAGTTGCCCTAAGTCTAATGTTTCTTCATTATGGCGCCATATCCGCAGCACCATTCTATTATTAAAGACGGGATTGGAATGTTATAATACAGTGGCTACGGACCAAGGTGTATCAGCCCGTTGGAATGCCAACGCATCAGGTAAATTTATCATGTCAAGTGCTTAAGCTTTAGCTATCGCCTCAAATACTCAAAATTCATCACAGTGGGATAGTGTTTGGGCAATAAAAGGACCTACCAGATTGAATTTCATGCTACGACAAGTGTGCCATAATGCGTTGCCGGTTGGAGAGGCGTTGCAGGCACACCATCTTGATGTTGTTGGAACATGTTACGTCCCACATTCTTTAAAGAAAATAAAATATAGTTGTGAAATTCTTTTATTGTAGCACCGAAAAAAAAGAGATAAAAATATTTATATAACTGTGTAGGTGTGTGCAACGGTTATATGTTGAAGAAAAAAAAACAATAAGTACATTACATTAAACCCCCCACTCACCCCACTACTCCATTACCTTCCATAACCCCTTTTACTATTACACCAATTAAACCTCATTACACCTTTCATAACCCCACCACTTGACTCTACTAAAACATAACAAGTTCCCCTTCACCTTAATATTCCAGCCGGCAGATTAATGAGGGGAGGAAAAAAAATAAGTGCTGAGAGTTTGAAAGAAAAGAGAGGAGAAAAAGAGGGAAAAAAAGATAAAATAGTTACAACCTAACCCAGCAGCCGAGATCTTCAGAAGAAGAAGGAAAAGGAATTTCACACCAACCCAACCCAACTCATTTACAGTATAGTATATCGATCAACTAAGTAATCTCTCTATCCTTACTATGTTTTTGTAAAATCTATACGTTATTTTGGTATTAACGTTAAATCATACATTCGTAGATGTGTTTGAATAGATGATTGCGTATATGAGTGTATTTATATGCATGTGCCGTGATATATATGTGTATATATGTATATGTGTGACACAAATCGTACTTGTTATGTCCATTAATTGTGCATGTTCATGTATATATGTAAATACGGGATTTTGGTAACTTTTGGTTAAACTGGCCGATTGAAAATATAGAGACATCCAACTTCCGGAATTCTGCCAAAGATAAGTATTTTGGGTTTTGCTGAATTTATAAATAGTATATGTTTTAAGTTGTGGGCATACAAAATTGCAGCGGTGCATAATTATTATTTATATCTATTTGAGTATGACTTTGAAAAGAAAAAAAAAACAAATGGCCGAAATATTTTTCAAACATCCCAATTGGAGATGGCAGGATTCATATGTTAAAAGATAATGAATAAAGTATTAATTTTATATTATACTACATGAAGTGTATATATATAGAAAAAGAAACTTTCTCATAAATCATATTGTTATACTTTTGTAATGAAATCAGAAATGGTTTTGACATTATACAATTTCAATGATATATTGTAGTGTGTATTTGATGTTGCATCAGGACAACCGCATTTTTAGTGCTTGATTAATGGATTTCAATCTTAATTTGAGAATCTTTGAGTGAAGAAATTTTATTATGTGAATTTGAAGGAATCATGATTTGAGAGTCTTTCATAGACTATGCCAATTTGGAGGTTTTTATTACCGTGAAAAGATTCTACTTTTCTGTACATTAATTGAAGAGCTTTTTGTTACAATCATGTTATGCAGTGAGATTACTTTGTTTTGATGGATTTAGTATTTTGTGCTATTTGGATATTTATTGGAAATTATGTGTTATTTGGAGAGCATTTTGTTAATTTTGACAGATTTGGCATTTTGGCCCATTTTGGTAATTTGGACTAACTTTGATACTCAGAAAATGGTTTTGGAAATTGCATCTGCATATTTTTAGAAATTCACCCCTACAACGTGAAATATATTGTTAAGCTGGGTTGATTCCTATTTTGGCACTGCAGATGTAACTACCTCGTCTGGGACAGGGATCCTGTATGCATTTTTGGGCCTGAGCGTAACTACCTAGTCTAGGTTAGGATGCAAAGGCATATATTTGGTGCTATAGACGTAACGACCTAGTCTGGGACAGGGTGTCTATAGTATATTTGGATTTTGGAGGAATCAATTCGTAAGTCTTACGGTATAAGTCATTTGTAGGGAAAGTGCCATAGCCATTGTATTTGATTTTGGACTTTGGACCGCTAAAACCAGATTTGGTTATTTGGATTTTTGGACCAGTTTAATCGGATATGGACATTGGATTTGGACATTGGACATTGATATTGGAAACATTAGTTTTGAAATATTGAAACATTGGCATTGCATTGTTTTGGAAAATTGCATCACGTTTTGGCTTGGACTAACCTTTGCTTGGCTGTCATTTGGTTTGACTTGGTTATCGGTCTATTCGTTGACTTTGTTACGTACGTTTTTGGACTTCGTTACGTACTTAACTGGACTTTGTTGGGTCTACTTGCTCTATTTGCTTTTGGATGTTAGGGGCAGAATTCTAAATCTACTTGCGAAGAGAAGCCTGTTATTATTTTACATTGTTATATATCTTTATCACACTTGCTTCTCCGTGTATGATCCCATGGTAAGTATAGTGGGATTACTTGCTGAGCGACTTGTCGCTCAAACCACGCTTTAACATATTTTGCAGATAGACAGGTAATTGAATCAGTACACCCGAGGATGATCAAGAGTGGAGGTTTCAGGATCTAGGAGATTCCGATGAGACTCGTTGAGGATTCTGTTGAGACGGTTATTTTTGCTACTCGAGGTTTATGTAAATTTGGAGATTTAGTGTTTATCTACGTTTGACCATTGTATCGGATTTAGATTTGACATAGACTTTTGGGCGTTCATTTATGATATTGATGATTTGAGGTTTTTATTCTAACTTCCGCTGACATCGATTTGCGTCACACTGCGGACGTGTTTTGCGTCGATATCGACGCCTTGTATCTTCCTTAGTAAAATACGGCGGGTGAGTCGTTCCGCATACTAGAGCTCGGGACGGGTCGCTACAGTTGGTATCAGAGCGAGGTTCTAGATCCACGGCGGAGACGTAGATTTAGGCCATGATCTTAGAAGCTAAGATTACTATTTTACCCCTAGGTCATTAGTTCGGTTTAAGTGTTTTGATATTAAGTATCGCCCTTAGAGGTAAGCTTTGACATTGGACATAAGTGATGATCCTGGTCATAAGTCGCGATCTTAGACAAGTGACGATTTTGGATTTAGAGTTGATCTTGAAAATAAGCGATGATTATATTCTAAGCTAGATCTTATGAAATACATTTATGCATAATGTAGGTCACTGCCCCAATAAGGATAGAGGCAAGAAGTGAGGTTGACTTTTAGACTTAAGAGATGATCGGTTGAGGGTGACACATATTTAGGATGATGTTATGTCCATGAGATTTTGATTAAGTTTTGATCATAACATTTGCACATCCTCTTTGGCCATGTTCTTAGTAACCTTAAGTGAATAGTATGCAATTAAATTACATAAATTATAATGTTAACCAGGATGCCCTACCGCAGGTGCTGGTTGATGCGTAAAATTAGATGGGCCCGATAATTACTAAGACTGCCTCCCTGTGTAGTAGCATGGGACCCGGTACCATTATGGTAAATGAAGTGGGTTCATGCCTCTACTTTCACAGTAGAGTCGAAACGCGTCTAGATCTTAGTTGGAATCATAGCTACTAAGCAATGATTTATAGTAGAAGAATAGAAACTAAGTGACGATTTATAGTTATTATGATCAGTAGAGTTTAGTGAAAGAGACCGTACGAAGGAATTTATAGTCTAGGGTTAAAATATTAAATGTAATGTTATCAAAATAGGTCGACGATATTAGTTCTATTAGAGATATTGATTGGTAGCGATAAGCGAGCTCTACTATAGTAAGTACATTGGAATGATGAATTGCCACAAGATCTTTAGTTAGGTGCTGATTCGCAGAAACATTGAATTACTTGGCTTGAATTTAGTAGACACGAATTGAAATATAGTAAGCATGAACAAGTATGGGTTGCCTTCATGTGAGATTTAACTTGGTTAAAATTTGCGGTTGAAATAACCAAGCAAAGGAGAACGGTATATCAGCGTGGCGCACGAAAGCATGGTGAATTAGAACACCTTAAGTCGAGTAATATTTAGTCTCCCATGCTAGGATTGGACGATTTAAGTTTTATCATGAGTAGATGAATACTAGACGGATTTTTTTAATTTTATTTGACCGTAAAGATGACTTAGAAAGATTATACGAAGTATTGGACTATAATTTTCTAGTGACTAACTGTTTTCCAAAATATATTCTATATTTAAAGGTTTTTCAGAATTTTGCTAGTTCGTTTATTTATATAGTCTATCAACTCTACAAGATTATAATTTCTTTCCGCATTTGTATATCAACCTAATGGAACTTTGACTACCCCTAACAACCCCATATATTTTTTTTGATAAAAGACGGGCGGTACCGTCCTGGTGTTTTATTAATAATATTACCCTCACTTGTGGTGGAGGAATACCGTGGTTACATTAATTTCTGCCTATGGAAGGAGACTCTCCCAAATTAAATAGAATAACATTAAGAACATGTACAGTTTATGCAAATAAACAGAAAAGGAGATAACAAGTTTCGCTAAGAGATAAAAAATAATAAAGTTTGTGAAATGATAATCCTGTAAACGCAGCCAATAGGAGTGTCTATGTTGTCTCCACTGCCATATTTCGTTGTTGGATTGTAGACCTTTGTAGAGAAAGCGTGGATGTAGAACATCTCTCGCACACCATTTTGATGACGATGTCCGGTGTTGTCCAGTCCAGCCGTGTATGGGTATCGCATTAAAAAACGAAAGAAAGGTGATCAGTAATAAATTTGCTAACCACGTGTGTGTATGAACAAAATCAGAATGACACATACCGATGTTGCCTGTATTCCAATGGAACACAGGCAACCAAAAAATAACACTTGCAGCAGTACAATGCATGATTCCGTAGCGCTTGACTTTCCCGTTAATCCAAGCCTCGGCCACATGACAGGAACAAAAAATATGATCCACAACATATGAAATAGACTGGAAAATAGTAAATGAAATAAGCAACAGCAGAACATACCAATGTTGCCTATGCCAATATATGACATAGGCAACGTCCGCAAAAGAGCACCAACCCATAGGAGACATCAGAAGCGTAAATTGGATACTGTCGTATCCAGAGCTAATGCACCACGGACTTCACATGGCAGTTCTGACCACCTCAGAAACTGAATACACCCTTTCGCCTTGAGTCCATATGTGGATAAATTATGTGCTGCCATATTTGCCTCACGTGGACAATGTAGTAATGTGGAATTGTTGAGCTGTAAGAAGTGAATTGCCCATCTCAACTCTGCCGCATAAGCCCCAGTGAACTCATCAGGGCGTGCTATGTGATTAATGAGAACCTGACAATCCGTCTCAAGTTTTAACTGATCATAGGAGGTGGAGTAAAACATTAGTGAAAAAAGTAGCGCCATAAGCTCCGCTCGCAACGGTGGGACAGCTGGCAAATAAATACAAATAGCCGAGACAAACTCTCCTTGATGGTTACACAGAATAGCCCCCGCTGAAGATTTAGTTTGTCTTACCGTCGCATCCACATTTAGCTTGAATTTCCCGACTGGCGGTTGCATCCAACGCACAATCTGAACGCGTCTGGCTCGTATGAATGGAGAATAAGAAAGAGCATATAAATGTGGGATATGCTCAGAGAATTTACGTCCCTGTGTGGCTGCACACCATGTATGTATATGATCTCGGACCCTCTCAGCCATATGTCGATATGAGATAGTATTTTCACCAAACCGTATTCCAGCGTATTCCTTCCAAATGACCCATGTTGTTAATGATGGAACCACAGCTCTCAGCTGACCTTGCATTGTATTTGCTGCTGAAGTGCGCCACCACCGCAGAAGGTAAGCGCGAATGGTGTGGGCGCCGGACGGCATTGGCCCAGAAAACAAGATCGATAACTCCTGCCAAAGAGGCATAATCGCAGCGCAACGAACAAAAATGTGATCAAGATCATCGGAATGCATTCGACAGAAAACGCATTGGGTTGGATAAATGTATTGCCATTGACAAAGATTATCAGCAAGAGGCAGCGCTTTCATCCACAACTTCCAGATAAACAGTCGACCCCCGAGTGGTAAGTTGGCCACCAAATATACTTAGTCACCGCAATTTTTCTGAGTCCAAAAACATTGTCATGTATGCTGATCTTAAAGAAAATTGTCCATTGCTGTCAGGCGTCCATGTGTATCCATTGTGCGTTGATCGCACCAACGGGACCATATAATCATGTATTTTACAAATGCGTTTCCATGTTGGTGAATCATAAATGTGAGCATATATTGCATTGCGTCTACCATATTTTTCCTTGCAATATTGAGCCCATAACGAGGCAGAATGGTGGTAACTCCACCACAAGCGACAATCATATGCCTTCTGCAACAATTGCAAAGAGCGAATATCCAATCCTCCAAATTCCTTCGGTCGAGCGATATTTTCCCATGATTTCCACCTATGGCGACCATGCCACAAGAATGCCGACATTTTGCTATTAATAAAATCAATGACACTTTTTGGCAATTTTGAACTAGCAATGATATGTAACGGCATTGTAGTCAAAACATGTCTCAACAACACCACTCGGCCAGCCATCGAAAGAATCTTTGCAGCCCATGAATTCAACACCGCATCAAAATGGTTAATTAAGGGCGTGCAATAAGAAGCCCTATTTATACCTTTGTGTAAATAAGAGCCTAAATACTTGATAGGCAATGTTGTGAGTTGCATTCCTAAAGTATTGGCAACTCTCGAACCTGTGACGCCCTGACCCACAACAACTTGGCTTTTGTCCAAATTTACTAACTGCCCTGATGCTTGTTGATAATCATCCAAAAATGTTTGAAATCTCCGCATGTTTTGGACTGCCCCATTTAAAAAAATAACCAAGTCGTCTGCAAAACCCAAATGCGAAATCTGTGGCACTCGGCCTGCCTGAAATCCGCGAATTATTCCATCAGCCATTAATTTGTTAAGACCACGAGAGAACCCTTCGGATGCTAAGATAAACAATATAGGCGAAAGGGGATCACCCTGCTTTACCCCCCTTGACACCGAAAAGAATCCCGCTGGCCTCCCATTTATTAAGACGGAACACCTTGTAGCTGCTAAGTTGTTGAGTAAGATACGAACTAGCCGTGGATGAAAGCCCATTCTTGTTAATAGTGCTGATAAGTAACTCCAACTGACCCTATCAAATGCCTTCGCCTTATCTAACTTTATCAATACATGACCTCCCCTAACTGGCTTATCCAACACATGAACCATCTCCTGTGCTAATAATATTTGCTCAGTAATATCTTTGCCTTTCATAAATCCAGCCTGCTGCGGAGAAATTAATTTTGATAACATAGGCGATAAACGAGTAGCTATAAGGCGAGTGACTACCTTAGCAATAAAATTTGTTAAGCAAATCGGACGGAACTGTGAAAAGGACATAGGAGTTGAGACTTTGGGAATTAACATGATAAGAGCTGCTGCCATTTGGCGTGGTGGCGGAATTCCCAAAAAAAAACTCCTGCACAGCTTTAAGCACATCCATGGATATTAATTGCCAAAAATGTCTGTAAAACGAGCCCGGAAAACCATCTGGACCCGCGGCACTAGTTGGACTCAATTCCCAGACAGCTTGTTTAACTTCGTCTAGCGTGGGCAAAGCAAGCAATTTTGTGTTGTCATCATCTGTTAATAAGCTTGGAATATACTGTAATATCTTATCATGATCAGATGTGGGATTTTCTGTGAATAGCGATTTGTAGAAACTCACCGCCGCAGCTTCGATGTCACACTGGGTTTCACACTCAAGACCATTGGCATCCACAATTCTTCGAATTATTTGCTTTCTTCTTCGGTCTTTGACTGTTTGATAAAAGAACCTCGTGTTTGCATCCCCTTCACGCATCCATTTGATGTTTGCCTTTTGCTTCCAGAACAATAATGCTCGAGATTGAGCCAGCCTGAGATGAGCCATTGAGTGGTGATATGAAGTTCTTGTTTCGTCTGATAGGTCGGAATCATACAGTCGTTCCCGTCTTGTAACCTCAATTTCTGCAGCCGCCACAGCATCAAAGATGTTTCCAAAAACATCTTTATTCCATTTACTAAGGCAATGCTTCAGTTTGTGCAACTTTGTATAGAACCCTCGCATACCCCCTATTGTAGGGTATGTACGCCAATTTGATGAAACAAAATTCTCAAAATCCGAATGGGTTAGCCATGCATCCAAAAATCGAAAAGAAGCATGCGATGTAGATGAATTTACCGCACAGTCGAGGAAAATAGGTGAATGATCCGATGTGGCCCGATTAAGATGTTGACATCGTACATCTTCAAAAATATCATAAAATTCCGACGTACAAAGATATCGATCCAGCCGACGTACAAAGATATCGTACATCTTTATTTTATATATATATATATATATATATATATATATATATATTTGAATGTCGATATTTTCAAAGAGTGATATGTTTACACATTTCTTATATAATATTTCAAATTTCTGTTTTTGGTTACGACAAATTTCCCATTTTGGTAATTTGGACTAACTTTGATACTCAGAAAATGGTTTTGGAAATCGCATCTGCATATTTTTAGAAATTCACCCTACAACGTGAAATATATTGTTAAGCTGTGTTGATTCCTATTTTGGTGCTTCAGATGTAACTACCTCGTCTGGGACAGGGCTTCTGTATGCATTTTTGGGCCTGAGCGTAACTACCTAGTCTAGGACAGGGTGCAAAGGCATATATTTGGTGCTATAAACGTAACGACCTAGTTTGGGACAGGGTGTCTATAGTATATTTGGATTTTGGAGGAATCAATTCGTAAGTCTTATGTTATAAGTCATTTGTAGGGAAAGTGCTATAGCCATTGCATTTGATTTTGGACTTTGGACCGCTAAAACCAGATTTGGTTATTTGGATTTTTGGACCAGTTTAATCGGATATGGACATTGGATATGGACATTGGACATTGATATTGGAAACATTAGTTTTGAAATATTGAAACATTGGCATTGCATTGTTTTGGAAAATAGCATCACGTTTTGGCTTGGACTAACCTTTGCTTGGCTGTCATTTGGTTTGACTTGGTTATCGGTCTATTCGTTGACTTTGTTACGTACATTTTTGGACTTCGTTACGTACTTAACTGGACTTTGTTTTATACTTTGTTGGGTCTACTTGCTCTATTTGCTTTTAGATGTTAGGGGCAGAATTCTAAATCTACTTGCGAAGAGAAGCCTGTTATTATTTTACATTGTTATATATCTTTATCACACTTGCTTCTCCATGTATGATCCTATGGTAAGTATAGTGGGATTACTTGCTGAGCGACTTGTCGCTCAAACTACGCTTTAACATATTTTGCAGATAGACAGGTAATTGAATCAGTACACCCGAGGATGATCAAGAGTGGAGGTTTCAGGATCTAGGAGATTTCGATGAGACTCGTTGAGGATTATGTTGAGACGGTTATTTTTGCTACTCGAGGTTTATGTAAATTTGGAGATTTGGTGTTTATCTACGTTTGACCATTGTATCGGATTTAGATTTGACATAGACTTTTGGACGTTCATTTATTATATTGATGATTTGAGGTTTTTATTCTAACTTCCGCTGACATCGATTTGCGTCACACTGCGGACGTGTTTTGCATTGATATCGATGCCTTGTATCTTCCTTAGCGTAATACGGCGGGTGAGTCGTTCCACGTACTAGAGCTCAGGATGGGTCGCTACAGAACGTGTAGACTTTGTGCAGATGTAAAGAAAGATGTTTTACGTATTAAGAGACTGTGCATGGGCCAAGCAAATTTGGTCATTTTTACTCAGTCGTGACGATAGGGAATGGTTATATAACCCAAGGGAACCTCGACAATGGGTCTTGATGAATCTGGATTGCTCACGATCATCAGAGGAATCTGGAATTCAGTGGCCTTACATATTCCGGGAGAATATATTAGCTATATGGTATTGGAGAAACCAAAAAGTACATGGACGAGTATATCGGCTACCCCTGTCCTTGGCGTGTCCAAGAAGAAATCTTTCGGCGTTTAAATATATTATTAGCAACTAATTGTTACACTCTCTCCGTAGATCAGGATGTTGTAAATATATAGTATGGTAGTTGATCATAAGTACTTGTATTTGAGTTTGAGTTATCATGAATAAAAGATCCCTTTCTCTCAAAAAAATGCCTAAAAGCTCTCATAGACCCCCGATGAATCATTCTCTATGTAAGGGTGTTAAGTGAACCGAACAGTTTGTAAACTGTTCGAGTTCGATTCGTGTTTGAATTTGAGATCTTTAATTAATTTTAATTAAACAACTTGAATTCGAACACCTATTTGGGTTCGTTTACTAAAACGAGCCGAACTATTATAAACTGTTCGGCTCGTTTAAACCGTATATTGTTATCGAGCCAAAACGAAACCAATTTTAAAACTCGTTTAGCTAAACAAACCGAGACGAACAGTTTGTTTAGCTAAACGAATCCGAATTCGAAAACCTAATATTCGGTTCAGTTCGATTTGTTAACATCCTTACATGCATGCACAGAGAGAGGCAACGTAAAGAATTTTCCTTCTTGTCCAAACCGTGGCCTAGCTTTGAGTGATATATTATATTTAATAATTATTTTCTATCAGATGGTAAATGTTATTATATATTTGTCAATGAGAACACATGATTTGCTTTCTGTACGTATGTCTACAAAATTTAAATTAAGAGTTAATTACCTTTAACACCCTTCATATATAGCATAATCTTTCTTTGCCTCCCTAATGTTTTAAAATACACCCTTAAGTACCTTCAAGTTTGGGTTAAAGTGAGAAAAGACATAAAAAAGTGACATGTGGCAATTACTCCCAATACAACGGTCATATACTCATTCCCTCCATAATTTTATACAAAATGGACTAATATACCCTCCCTTACAAAGATAAAGAGGAAGAGCATGAGCCCAGTTTTGCTGCCGACATTGGTGAGTCGCTTGTTATTTCACTGTAATTGAATAACGATTTAAAGAAATTCCAAGAAAGAGATAAAAGGGATGTGTAAAATGCAACAAGAAGGCATAGCCGTGTTGTTTTCTTGATAATGACCCCAAGGATAATCATTGATAATTGTTCTGGGCTTTTCTTGGGACGATGAAAAGGGAATTTTTGATGCTGTGATATGGCGGGGAAAATCCCTAAATAAAGAAGTAGCAGTGAATTGAATTAGTACTTCTTTTGTTGAATTGAGAAAGTTGTATTGGTGTAAATTGAGTAGAAAAGATGTTCGTTTTTTATGATGCAGCAGAGGCGGGGAAACCCTAAATTGAGGAAGCAACAGTGAATAATTATCCCTTTTACTGTTGAATTGGGGAAATTGTTTGCGTAACTTGATAAGAGAAGATGTTTGAGTTTAACATCGCCAAGGAAGCAGAAAAGAGGTTCACTCGTTGGGCGATGCGCGAGTGTGCAAGCTTTTCTTGAAGATGAAATTGGGGAAGTTTGCTCTGGTTTACTTCAGGGTAGGGCTGTAAACGAGCCGAATGAGCCGAGCATTGCGTCGTTCAAGCTCTGTTCATTTAACTTAGCGAACGAGCCGAGCTTGTTCGTTTATTTAAACGAACATATTTACTTGTTCAAGCTTGGTTCGTTTAACTCAACGAACAACATTAAAGAATTTTCCTTAAACGAACGGTGCCACTTACCGTGCTCGAACAGAAAAGGGTATTCAAGCTCTGTTCATTAACCTTTTATCCAAGCCGAGCTCGAGCTCGAGCCCGAACTAAACGAGCCAAACAACCAAACGGCTTGGTTCATTTACAGCCCTACTTCAAGGGCATCACCACATATTGAATGAAAAGGAGTCACACCACATTTCCATATCGAAGAAAAGTAGCTCGCAATCAATTTACATAAGCATTGGAGAACACGAACCAATCAGTCCAGACTTGAAGCACTTTCAAAATTCCTTCCTGCATTGCATTATAAATACATGTCAAAACTGAATACTTGAAAAAAGCAACAATAAGATAACCGTCCTGAAATAAATGTGTTCAAGCGTTTATAGGACCAATTGCAGCAGGGTTATTTTTGCCATTTCATGGTAATGTCAGCCTCAATGCCACGTGTTATGTTTTAATGCATTTTTCCATTTTAACCCAAACATTAAGGTATCTAAAGGTGTATTTTAAAACATCAGAGGGCAAAGAAAGATTATGCTAAACATGAGGGGTGTCAAAGGTAATTAACCCTTAAATTAAAGAAAGGATGAGAGGACTGGAGCGTTATAATGACATAACTAGTTTAGTGAAACATAATTGTGCCGAAAAACATAGCGGTTGTTAGTAGTGGTGACTAAAAAAAGATTTGTCTTTCATATTATAATAAAAAGAAAAATACATACCAGTTGTTTCTTAATTATGAGATCGAGTTAACTACATTTTTCAATCAAAAGTTTGCTAATTGTTTTATAAAATATCAAAAACAAATTTTATCATAATTTTTATCCAGGACTTCTTAGAAATGCCTGTAAAATATCCAGTTATCGGAGGATGACATGTATTTACGAGTTTTCATTGTCTATGCTAAAAATAGTTAATCATAGTTAAAACCTAACTACACAACCCAACAACTAATAAATATTTCTTCCTTCCATGTCTTCCTTTGATTCCTCTCTTGCAAAATTTCTCCTGCTATTTTAGAAAAAGTTGGTAGCTCACCTGCATAAAGAAGGGAGCAATTTATATCACTTCTAAGTGAATGAATGTCGGCCTTAATTTCAAGTTTAGTTCATTCGCCGGAGAGACCCGAAAAGATATCATTCACTTGACTATTGTTATTTACTGGTTTTGGTTGCATTA
Organism: Eustoma russellianum; assembly: GCA_036186865.1. Classification (NCBI taxonomy): domain Eukaryota; kingdom Viridiplantae; phylum Streptophyta; class Magnoliopsida; order Gentianales; family Gentianaceae; genus Eustoma; species Eustoma russellianum. The sequence goes on from AP025040.1 coordinate 40,073,694, forward strand.
ACATATAGAATTAATTACTTTTTATTATTTACTGGCCTAGAAATTGTATGATCGTATAGTAGTGTTTAATTATTGTTATTACCTTTTTTTGATGTAACATATTTATCTTCATATTTATTTAATTTATGTTAATTACATTATACTTGCGCTTATTATATTATTACACATTTAGATGTATTTATGACATACTGTGCTAGTGATAGCGATGTTTTTAAGGAGTTAAGACTGAGATATGTTATTTATGGATGCTAAAGGACGAGTATAAGACCTTCATCTTAGGAACAGCACTAGGTACAAGACATCAGATGAGTTGAAGAGGGTTGACATATAAAGAGACCATATCGTGCCCATAGTTGTAGGCATTCATCAGGCACGTGGGGTTATGGGAAGTATTGCGGTGTAGTAGGGTTAAGGTAGATCGTGATTTGATTACCGTTTTTGGGGAGAGGTACGGACATGAGATCCACTCTTTTCACTTAACTTTAGGTGAGGTCATAATTACAATACAGGTAGTAGCCGTCTTATTTGGCCTACATATTGCGGTGAGCCTACTACTGGACGGGAGTCTCCGTACATTACAGCGCAGTGACGCGAGCTGTGTACAGAGTTACTTAGATAGACTCTAGACTTTCTAGATATTTCAAACAACCCTGTGCAACATCAAAAGTTTATGGAGTGAGATAGTAACCAACCGGCACATCCATCTGGTGAGCAGATTGTATTGAAATCTAAGGCGTACGTCTTCTAAATTTTGACATGTTTGTTTTGTGAAAAACCAATGATAAATGTGAGTTGGTGTATTTGTACATACTGCAGGACTTGCCCAGTACACGTAGATATTCTTGGGATAACGCTCTCTTGCATGCTTGTAATGTAATTTCCGCGAAGACATTGTTGTGAAGCAGGCCCATTAGATTGTGGGGTTAATACACCTTTTGCAGTTTTAGATATAGGAGCGAGTTGCTATCTTCCGTCCTTAAATTGTTGGGCATCAGGTAGAGATGTTGCCTGATACGTCATAAGTAGGCTGATGGCTCAATAATCGTAGCTTTGTGTAGGCTTCCCGATACACAGTGGATTTTGTGAGTGATCAGCTAAATAGTCGAGAGAGGTTGATTTCTTGTGGATGTCGTACAGCCCTAATGTGGTGACGAAATTACCATCTGTTTGTACCCAAGATGATCACTTATGACTTGGGCACTGATATTGTGACACATAGTTGAGCATCACCACCTTTATGGGGCGATGAGACATGTTGGGTTAACAGAGGAGGTGCCGTCTAAATATATCAATACGGGTGTTAACTTACATCAGACTCTAAGTAGGATAGTAAATATTGATTATGCACAGTTTCGTGCTATATTTATACATGATTGTAATGATTGATCACACTAGATCGAGACAGCTATACAATGTTGGAATATGAATAATTTTGATGAATTTAAAAGATGTTTGAAAAAGAATATAAAAGAATGATTTCTACTTAGGAAATGACAAAGGCTTGAAAAATAAGGATAGTGACATGGATCTATAAAACAGAGATCAATGTATACGTCGAAATCTGTGTCAATCGATGTATATATACATCGATCTGTAAAAATAGACATTGATCAATCCATATTGATTTTGTTCAAAATTGCAAACACATTCTGCAACGTTGATCTCTACGTCAATCAATCGATGTTCCAAGTGCAAATAGAACATCGATCTAAAAACAGTGACATCGATCGATCGACGTATGAATCGATCTCTAAATAGAGACATGATCATCTATGCATGATGTGTTCAAAATTAGAAGAACACTGTCCAACATCGATCTCTAATATGGAGCGATCGATGTCATTAAATAAGAAATATCACAAAATAGAAAAAGTGACATCAATCTATAAACTGTTACATTGATTGATCGATGTACACATTGATCTGTACACTGATAGACATCAATCTATCGACATCATCCTGAATTCAAATCCTTATAGACTTTGCAAACAAATTTACGATGGATTTATAGTATTTTCTCTCTTTAATCTTTCCCAAATCTATTGTGTATTTATTACTAACATGTTTAATTCTATTTTGACTATTGTACACATATCTAAGCTCTTCTAGGGCGACTATGATTCAACAAATTGAAGAATAGGCTAGTTGAAGACAAGTTGGACTTGTCCAAACAAATTAATTAAGTGCGAGAAAATGGGGAAGACTTCAAAACAAAATTTATCATGTATATATATTGAAGAAACACATAAGAGACAATGACACTCTTTCAACCTCTTCATGCTCTAACTTCTCTTCATCTCAAAAGTAAAGTGCAAAAGGGCTTAAAGCTCATTAAGCTCTTATCAATTGTTTTCATTGTTGTATTGTGAGAGAATTGAAGTCTAAAATAAAAGAAACTAAATATATTTGATATTTTGCTTGTGATTTATACTTGTTTTAAAAGTGACATTCATCTCCTCTGCCAAATCATTTATTGGAGTTCTTGACCAGAACTTTGTTAAAGTTGTGAAGAAGCAAGTATAAAAGTTGTAAGGCTCTTTCTTGTAATTGTTAGAAGAGTCGTAGTAGTTGAAGTTGCACAAGTTGTTATTCCAATAGTTGTTGTAGTTATTGTTGTTCTTGTTCATTGTTGATGGTAATAAAAAAGTTGTCGTAAAATGCACTTTAGAAACAAAGTAGTAATGGAGTAGAATTAAAGAGATCCAAATCATTTTAAATTGTATCTCCAATTTCTTATTTCTCATATTCATATTTCCTTTTTTGGTAAACATTGAAAGTTGATATGAGCTAAATCAGGAAAACCTAAAAACTACCCAACACCCTATTCATCCCCCTCTAGAAAGTTTGTTGTGCACCTAACATACCATGGGTAGGCATCATGGCATATGATTCGCAGTATATGCATCGGTATAGACTTCGGACATTATTGACGCTTGGTAGACCTCGTGTTGAGTGCAAAGGCGATGACGGTTTTTGTGGTTCCACATTTAGTTTTATGCGAGTGTCTGTTACATTTAATTGTCTCATTATAAATTAAATGTGTTCATAAATTAGATGTGTTTGTTTATTGATGTTTTTATTATTTAAATTGTAAGCACAAAGTATGACTGAGATACACTATGTTGCGATTGAGGCAAACCAAGAGAGTCATGGAGATTGTGTCATAGAGGCTCGGGGTCGAGGGTATATGATGTCTTATTTTGTAGGGACCTCCAGCCCACCAAGCAGACTACCAATGAATATATTTTATATTTTGACACGTCTCAGCTGAAGGCTTGGTCAGCAGGACATGCATACACAAGAGCATCATCGCAGAAGCATGTAAAGACATCTGTAGGTCCCCCAGGATATAAATACATTGCAGCATCATTGCAGGAGGATATATCCTTCTGTACACTAGATTCTGATGGTAGATGTACATTTGGTCTGGACGACTTGATGACATGCTTGACCTTGACTCTCTTGGCTTTGACGATCCCTCACTTTTCCTGTATATTAGAGATCTAGAGACAGATTTGTCATCGGTAGAGACGTGGATACATATACCATCTCAGAGGACCAATATGCACCATCACACAATCACAGCTGTAGCTGCCCAAAAAATTAGCTCTACACAGGTGTAGTAGAGCTGGCTAAAGGCCAATATATAGAAAGTGTTATAGTACATGTGACCACTTTTGAAATGTATATTGTATTTGTATAGTGAATGGCATTTTCAATTTAGACATACAGGTGGAAAATTTTGTTTCCTTCATATTTTATGTTATTTTATTACAGTTGTATATTCAGTTTATTTTTTCTTATGATAGTCGTTACATATTATAAAATCTCCTTGGCACTGACCTTAATGCTCCTCCTATCTCTTCATCAGTACTTGACCTTGGCCCAAAAATCTCAGTAGTTGATGCTACTAACCTAGTCAAAGAAATCTCTGATGAGGCAATTAAGGATGCAATATTTGCAATTGGAAAAGATAAGGCACCAGGACTTGATGGTTATACATCAGATTTCTTCATCAAGTCTTGGAGCAAAGTGGGGAAAGATGTTCTGGCTGCTATTCACGAATTCTTCAGAAATGGAAAGCTGCTCAAACAGTTAAACCATGCACTAATTGCTCTCGTTCCAAAGTTCGATAATGTCAATCGAGTCTCAGATTTCAGACCCATTTCTTTCTGCAATGTAGTATATAAAGCCATTTCAAAAATCATGGTAGCTCGGCTTACCGTTTTGCCCCAAATCATTGACAAAGCTCAAACGGGTTTTATTAAGAGTAGGTCAATGATGGATAATGTTTTTTTGGTCCAAGAACTTATAAGAGAACATGGATGGAAAAGAACTTCACCAAAATGCATGCTTAAAGTTGACATTAGGAAAGCTTTTGACTCAATGAATTGGAACTTCTTAAGGTCTGTTTTGCTTGGTCTAGGCTTCCCTCTACTCTTTGTTAGCTAGATAATGGAATGTGTTTCAACTGCTTCATACTCAATTTCGGTCAATGGATCCATTCATGGATTCTTTACAGGAAAAAGGGGCCTTAGACAAGGTGTCTCTTTGTCTCCATTCCTTTTCGTCATTGTATTGGAATACCTTTATAGGCTACTTAGGCAACTTCATTGGGATAAAAGTTTTTCTTTTCATCTTAAGTGTCAGGACAACCTCATCACCCACCTATGTTTTGCTGATGACATAGTCATCTTCTCAAAAGCCAATGACTCCTGTATTCGAATGATAATGGATAAACTAAACTCATTTGGTAATTGTTCGGGTCTCTTACCAAATCTCTCCAAATCCAGCTTCTTTGTTGCTGGAGTTTCTGACTTTGTTCCACTTCAAGCAATCACTGGATTTGGTCTTGGTTCAATGCCATTCAGGTATCTTAGCATCCCTATTGCTCTATACAAATTGTAGGCTGGGCATTATTCCTCATACATCTCACAACTCATGCAAAAAAAAATCAACCTTTGGAAATCATCTTCTTTGTCGTATACGGGTAGGCTTCAACTTATTAAATCTGTACTAGAAAGGATTCATTGTTTTTGGTTGAGTGTGTTACCGATACCTATTTCTGTCACTGGCCAAATTAACAGAATTTGCCTCCATTTTCTTTAGGGTAAAACGGTTAATGGAAATAGGAAAGCGATGGTTGCTTGGAAACAAGTTTGTCTACCTAAAATTGAAGGTGGCCTTGGGGTTTTTTATCTTACATCCTGGAACATTTCCTTACTATCAAAACATATTTGAGATCTTCATATGAAAAAAGATACCTGTGGGTTCAATGGATTAATCATAGGTACAAACCCTATGCTACTCTTTAGACTAAGCCGATATCAAAATCGGATTCCCCTTTGTTGAAAAAACTCCTTCAAATCCGGGATAACTTGGTCCAAGCACAAGGTAGTATAAACAATTCAATTTTGTTACTCCAGAAATGGGTCAGGGAGGATACATTGCAAGCAAGGCTGGACTGTGAATATTTCTGACTTAAAGGGAAAAAAGTCCCCTGGGCTCGCATTATCTGGGACTCACCCCTAAACATGCTTTCTGTCTTTGGCTTGCAGCACTTAAGAAATGGCAAACTAAAGATCAATTGTCTTTCTTACAAGATCAGACTTGTAATCTCTGTGGAGTTGACAATGAAACAGTAGGTCACTTATTGTTTCATTGTCCACTCATTAAGCAAGTTTGGCATGCTATCGTTTCATGGTGTGGAATGCCTGCTCGTCTCTCTAACCTAGTTAGAACTTTACCTTGGGCCAAAGCTAAGTTACGCAAGAAGTCTCCTAGATTTAAGGCTGTAAAAAATACTATTACGGCAGCAGTGTATTATATATGGCAAGGCAAAAACAAAATAATTTTTGAAGGCCTTGCTTTTATACCTAATGGTATAACACGTCTTATATGTACACATGTATATAGAGTCGTGCATAATTCTTATCCGAACCTTATCTTCTAGCATATAATATGGCTAGATTATACTTTTGATTTTGCTAGCTTGTCGGTTTGGAGCATGTTCCAGCCAACATTACAGGTGTAATTCAGGTTATTTAGTAACCTCACGTTTATGTTCCAAGTAAATTACGCAAGGCAGCCTGTTGCCTTGTCATATCTTGTTCTTTTGATTTGGCTTTAATGGAAAACAGCCTGTTGCTTCGCCATCTTTCGACCATTGTACGAGTTGCACCCCTATTATGGTGCATTTTTTTGGGTCATGGTTCGCCTTGATCCATTGGGTATACTATTTACATTGTTTCCCAAAAAAAATTACAAAATAAACATTTTATAAAATCACTAACCATAGTATAAACGACACTATGCAAAAATAAACAAAGTGTAGAGACTCTAATGATTATTTCGAAGCTGTGTTGTATTGTGACAAATGTTACGACCATTACCTGTTTGATGACACATACAACACATTTGTGTGTAGTAGCAATCTATTTCACCGTGAATACAAAGATATTTGAATATTTAGATATGTCATTTTATCTAAAAAATAGACACGAACTTAATTTCTTCCTGGGACAATAAGATGTTTTAGTAGAAAATAGGCATAGACTTAACACAGTTGTGTTAAAAATGTGTAGTGCGCCTCGGTTTTAGAAAATCGTGATGTACATTACGGTTTTGACGTAATCATGTTGTGTCCTCAGGCGACATGAGTGCATTACGGTTTTTATAGAACCTTGTTAGGGCTTTTACACGGTTTTGACAAAAGCGTGTATGATACAATTACAATTACTTCCAAAACTACGTAATCGGTTTACTTGTTAAATCTAAAATATTTTTGGCTTTTTCTCCATAAAAAGATTTACATGAATGTAAAATATCAGCCAACATACCCATAGTTACATCAATGGTAACAACCCTAAACCATAAAAATAAACTGCCGTTGTAGGGTTTTTTAGATACGATGTAGTTTTTTATGCTCAGAGAGAAGAAAAATTAAAATAAAAATCAAAAAGTGGGAAAGAAAATAATAATAAAAAGAGGACCGTGGTGTCAATTTTTTTAAAAAAAAATCATATTTCCTGAGTAACAAAATAAGTTTGTATCTAGCTTATTTTACAGTTGTGTCAATGCATATTATTTACAGAAACGTAACGTTTTCTCAGCAAATATTTTTTTTACAGTCTAGTCAGATAAATAACAACTCAATATTTATGTATGATTTTTTAAAGCCGTGTCCATGCCTATTTTGTATAAAATATCTTTGAATATTGGAGGTAAAGCGTAACAAATACAAATAGGTAAAACTGAGATAAAGTAACATAAAATAAGAATGAATAAAAATCGTACAAAAGTATATGTATATACAGAGTGTCGTATACATAATACAAATACAATATATATATCAGAGACACCAACCAGTACCATAACTCTTCATACGTCTAGGTCGCTGGGCAACTCTACTACGTCTAGATGGAACGACTTCTTCTGACAACTGAGACTGTGACTGTGAATGCAGTGGCCACAGATTGCCCCTCTATGATGCTATACGTATCTGCGTCACTGTCTTTGGCAAGTCTACCTTTAGCACGGTGGCAAACTAGTAGGAAGAGGGGTCGGATGAGTCAAGATAGTCCATGTCAAGCATGTCATCCAGACGAAATAAATGCCTACCGTCGACGGTTGGTGTCTGAAAGCATATGCCTGCTATGACCATCGTCTAGCATACGCATATCTTGAGGGATCCTTTCGTTGTGACGAGCCTCAAGTGTACATGTGTGCTAACGATGGAACCTTCTGCTGCCACGATCCGTCAACGTACACGTGTGCTAACGACAGTCCCTCCAGCTGAGACACGAGAAACTACAGATAATATGCATTGGCAGTCTGTTGGGTGGATGTGGGAGATCTCTACAGCAAAAGATATTCGGGACCTTGCAGTCCTGAGTCTATCTAATGCAATCTCCAAGTATCTCTCATCCCTAGCGTGTTCAGTAACATGGTAAATCTCAACCACTGTGTGTGGCTAAAATTTAAATGATAGAAACATCAATACATATTTAACTTACAATGACACAATTAAATGAACATAAAAGAGGTATACGTAGAATCCACATAAGATTAACTGTGGAACTACAGAAACCGTCGTCGCCTACAAGCTGAACACGCAGTCGGCCAAGCGTCAATAGTATCTGAGGTCTATACTACTTCATATAGCGTGCGAGTCATTTATTAGGAGGCCACACCAAGCTATATCTCTCTCAATCCTCTACGCTCGATCATCCCACTACGGTATGAATAGAACGTGAGTCTAAGCTTAGTCGGCGTTCCCTATCTCTTCCCTATTTGATGCAGCGCAACCCCTGTGTCGATGTACCTGGATGGCACCTCCAATGTAAGCCAAATTGTCTCATAACTCTGTGAGTAAGGTGATGCTCAACAATATGCCACAATATAAGTGGCACCAGACCAATCCACCGATGAGCATCCTGGGTGCACACAAATGGTGAGACTCATAGAAAATATTCCTCCGGTAGACTGTCTAGCTGATCACGTGCAATCTCCACAATGTGTTGGGGAGCATCTTGGAAGCTGTCCTCACTAAGCCACCAGCCTAAACGGGATGCATCAGGCATCATCTGCAGCTGCTTCCCCATGCGTCGAGGACAGATGATGGAAAACCACTTCCATATCCATAGGTGTAGCAGGGGTTCAACCTTCGCATATGATAGCCCTTTGACTTTCAATAGTTCCCTTACATAGATTCCGGTACAACACGCAGGAACAATGCTATTGTATGTATATCTACGTACATCAGGCAAGTCTGAAGTATGTACAGGTAGATTAACTGACATAAATGTGTACTTTGTCACATAACAAACATGTCAAAAGAGAAAACATGTATGTCCTAAACCTCTGTTAAATCTGCTCATGCAGATGAGTTTTCCTGTAGACTGCTATCTATAAACCACTCCATGAACGCCCTCCGTGATGTACGGTTGTCTGATATATCTGGAAGGTCCAGAGTCCATCCAAGCAACTTAGTACACCTCTGCCATCACTTGCTGCAGTACACAAGGGCTCACGGCCAGTAAGCGGTTCATCGTCTACGCAAAGACCAAACAGGACGTGTTATATCATGGTGTAACTATGGTCTCGTCTAAAGGTAGGTGAAAAGAGTGGGTCTCTTATCGCCACCTCCTCATGAATACAGTGATCAAACCGTGATTCGGTTTAACTTTACAGCATAACGCTTCCAATGGAATAACATAATCTATGTACACACTGTAACTATCAGAACGATCAGATCCCTGTAAAAGGTTACTGTCTTTTGCACACCCGACATGTTGTACCTAGTACAACTGCTAAGACGAAGGGTCTAGGTGTGGCAAATAGGTCGTGTTTTGTGTTTTGATTTTCGGGTATCAAAGTGGCAAACCTATACCTGACCCGTTTCATTTTCATGTACGGAAATAGATACCAAAACTTGTACATATCAGATTTCTTGTTGTGTATCAGGTTTACCCATAAACTTGATGAGTATACGTATTTCAAATCGCCAGAGGACGGCGGCTGTAAAAGGTGGGAGCAGAGGCAGAGTGTGACAACTGTAAAAGGTGGGAGCGCATGCGAATGACTGTGGTTATAAAGGTGGGAAAAGGAAGAAGAGTTTTTGCCTATTTTTCTTTTCCAATTCCAGTCTTGTAGAGAGTTCAGAGAATAGAGTGACTGAATGAGGTAAGTAAGGGATAGGATGTTGAATAGGGGCGGGCATGCAGGCGATTTTGTTTTTAGGATTTTCAAATTGTTTGATTTTACAATTTTAACTTTAATATTTGGAATATATTTACAAAAATATAGGTGTGGCAGATTTAAATGGGTAACCCGCTAGTGTACCTGAACACGTCCTGCTTTTATCAGGTAAGCTTCAGATCTTTTATGATTTGTACATGAAATCCGTTAAGGCTGAATCTGCGAAGAGCGTGCTAGGTTTGTGTCGTGTTTTCGTGTTATATCTGAGATTGCGGATGTAGAAGGGTCCTATGTTTGCCCTGTAGCTTCAATAAATCCTATATCTTCGGTCTTAACTCGTCAACAACACCACTGACACTGGCAAAGGATGTCATAACTAAACTTGAATATGATATAATATATTAAACACAAATACAATGTAATTAACATGAATTAAACTCAATACAAAAATAAATGCACTATATAAAAAATAAATGATTAACATAAATTACACGAATTACATGTTCATGCAATCGCAACAAGTAAATAAGAATAGTTAAATTCTTATACATGTCATGCATGTTGGACTGTGCACATACAGTAAACACCACTAGAGGGGGAGAGGGTGAGTAATAGTTAGCAGAAATTACACTATTGCCCTTGAATAAAATCCTCTTTGAAAACAGAATCTGAGACCTCCTCAGATTCAGTACCTGTTTTTGAAAAATTCAAAACTCAGTGTGCACAACTCAGAAAATTATAAAATTTTTGAGAAATTAATTTCAATGTTTTGACTAGACTCTGTCCACAAATAAAACAAAAATACGATTGTTGGCCCTTCAACCAGATAAAAAGATTCAGATGGTCAATCTGGACAGAATTGGACAGAATAGTGCTGAACTTTGAAAATGTGTTTCTCTTTAATTACTCAACCAAAAAGGACGATCTTTTTGTCAAAATACTCCTTAGGATGTCTAATTTAAGTTTCCCTGAAACTATTCTTGATGAAATCAGAATTCAAGTTTCTTTGAGATTCGTCAGATTGCAGCCAGAATATAGCAGTTACCTTGAACTGAAAGACTAATTTTCCTTTGCTCAAATCAAGTGATTTCTGTTGAAAATGAAAGCCAACAGTCTGAAGTATAACTCCACCAAAAATCACAAATTTTGAAAGTGTTTTGCTATTTTTTCAAAACGTCTGAACTTCTGTGAAATCTGCAGTAAAAAAGGCAGAAAACAGAAAAGTAGAAAGAAGACAAGAACACCGAAGATTTATCTTGGTTTGGTAAATGTGACCTACTCTAGTCCCACGGAACACTTTTCCTTGGATTTCGCTATGAAATAATACAAAAGATCCAAACTTGATCCTTGGGTTAAACACCAACCCTGTTCAAAACTTGGATGAACACCTCTATGCAACTCTTGGTTGCAACACCTTTATCACCTATTGATGTAGCCTTATAGATTTTGCTAATCAATCTTACAACAACACCAAGAAAGGCGTGTATAATATAGCTCAACAACAACAAAAAATGAAACACCTTAGCTACAAAGAATGAATCAAGAACAAGAAGAGAATAGCAAGAATGATCTTCAACTTTAGCTTTCAAGTGTGTGTTCTTCTTCTTCACCTTTGTCTCCTATTTATAGTGTGAAATAGGCCTTGAAGATAACAATGCACATAATCACCTTGTACACTTGGCAATATGGAGAAACATAATTGGTCCACCTTGCATCCTTATATTGGCCGAAATTTCCGCCTTGGAGTTGTCTTGATTATCCTTTACAAAATGGAGATAATAAGAAGGAATATGCCACAAGAATCCCTCAACTCCTTGCCATAAGAATAGGCCAAGTGAGGGCTGCAATAAGAAGGAATATGCCACAATAATTGGTATTTTTTTTTTGAAATTTGCTAACTAACTTAACTTTGGTTGGTCCACTTGTCACCAAGTCATAAAATGAATACACCATCATTTCTACCTGTTTATGGACGTTTTTGAAGATATATATGTGTACAAACTCAGATTTAATAAAGAGAAATCAACAAATAATAGTTGACAAGATTATGTCAACATATAATCCAAAATTCTTACTTTTTCTCCTTTGTATGTTGCGATAACTTTTGCACCAAGAACACCTTATAATCTTTGTAAAATGATGATTAAGAACCTCCAATAATATATTCATGAGAATCTTCAAGAAGAAAATAAAGTGTGATACGAAAACCGTCACATATATCGCCGATGTCGATAACATCACCAAATAGAGAAATAAAATAGAAAACCACCAAATAATCTTCAAGAATACCATAAATAAACTCCAGAATAAATATAATAAGATACTCAAGAGATTCCTTGAGTAAAAAGCCAAAAAATACCCTTGGAGGTGAAATGACCAAAATGCCCCTAGTGAGGAAAAACTCCAGAAATGACCCCGATGGTCAGAAATAAATATAAGAACACCTTTATGATAACAAATAATATGAGAATAGGTCCTTGAATCATATTCACCATGTCAAGTGCCTATAAAATTCAAAATACCAATTTTGCCCTATTTGGTAAGTTGTAGAAACTTCCAAGACACATTAGTCACAAGACATAATTATAATCATCAAAAACACATAATGACAACATGATAAACATATATGAATCATGTAAAAATCAACTCAACCATTTTATGACATTTTAGAAAAAAAAATTCTAAAAGCCCTAAATATCGATCGATCGAAGTTCCTCTGCTTGAGAGATCGATGTCTCACAGTGACATTCAAAGTTTGTCTCTGACCTAAATCTATCGATCGAAAACAATCGTTCATACTCCTGTAGGGAATACAGACTTCTTCCCAGTGGAGGTAAGCCTCCATCAAGGGTCTGCTTTTGAGCCCATTCCTTTTTACAGTTGTCCTAGATGAGTTGTTAAAGTCGATCCAAGAGACAGTTCCATGGTGTATGCTTTTTGCTGACGATATTGTATTAGTCGCGGAAAGTAGACATAATCTGAGTATGAGATTAGAGGAGTTGCGAGGTGCTCTAGAGAGGAAAGGCCTGAGAATTAGTCGTTCCAAGACTGAGTACCTGCACTGTGATTTCAGTGGCACAGACAATGATGAGAATAGCCAACTCACCATCGAGGGTCAAGTTGTCCCAAAGGTAAGTAAGTTCAAGTACCTAGGATCATTTGTACAGAAAGATGGGGACATAGAGAGTGATGTAGCACACCGAGTCTAGGCAGGTTGGTGCAAGTGGAGGGCAGCTTCAGGGGTGCTGTGTGACAAGAATTTTCCAATTAAATTAAAAGGAAAATTTTATAGGATGGCAGTGCGGCCGGCAATGTTATATGGAACAGGCTGTTGGGCCATGAAGAGGACACAGTCACAGAAGATGGAAGTGACAGAGATGAAGATGTTGAGGTCGATGTGCGGACATACAAGGCTAGACAAGATAAGAAATGAGGTGTACAGAGAAAGGTTAGGGGTGACTAGTGTAAAAAATAAAATAAGAGAGGGAAGACTGAGATGGTTTGGGCATGTCAAGAGAAGACAGACAACGGCGTCTTTCAGAGCAATTTAAAGCCTCACCGTAAAAAGGAAGAGGAGTAAAGGCAGGCCCAAACTGACGTGGGATGAGCAGATTAGGCATGACTTACTAGAGTTACACCTTTCTGAGGATATGGTCCAGGATAGGAGTTCATGGAGGCATATGATTAAGGTTAAGGAGGGGTAGACATGATATACGACACCTTAGAGTATGCTTAGAGGATTAGATATTATTTACACTTTAATTTGACTTTGCATATTTTGTTTTGCTCTTTTTCTTTCAATTATTTGTGCATGTTCACTATTATAATTATTTTAATATCGGAAGACTGTAGCATATGTTTAATAAAATAGGTCCACTAGTACATAGTCATATTATTATGATTATCTGTGCATGTACATATAGAGTCGGGGGTCTCACTGGAAGCAAACTCTCTATCCCTTGGGATGGAGGTATTGTTTTCCTACCTCTCACCCTGTCCAGACCCTAACGATAGCTTGTACTATCGTTGGGATATACTGGGTATGATTGATTGATTGATTGATATAACATCATGTGTGACATTTCAACAATTAAAATCATGACTTTGAAAATTATCCAAACATATTTCTCAACAATGCAATCCAAACAATTAATTAAAAATATAACCAAATACTAGTATGCATTTATGCAATCGAAAAGAGTAAGTAACAACTAAAAATATTAGTGCACAATAAACTACAATATACAAATAAAAAACGAATAATTTGCAATAAATAATTCAAATGAGAGAGAAAACTCGTGTCTATGTTCAGGTGTGCTTGATATTGTGCGTTAATTTCGGTAGAATTTCGTTACATTTTAAAAATATAAAACAATTAAAGTGTGAAATGAGGGTTTTTTTTAATCGGCAACACGTTTCTATCAAAACCGTGGTGTGCAGTAAAATATTGTCAAAATTTTACTGTTTCAAAAGTCAAATTGAAACACCAAAATTTTTTATCAAAACCGTACTACATACCATGTTATGATTTTGGCAAAACTGTATATAATATATGGGAGTTTATTTTTAAAAAACGATAAAAATAAAATTTTTTGCGTTTTCTCTAAAACATGACAGCTAAACAGCGGAAGCCTTTCTTTCCCTTCACGCATCGGTTATTCCGTCTCTCCTATTCTCCTGGCTGACCCGATTCTTTATGGATAACCCAACCCGACCCACCGGAACCAGCCCCGGTGCCGGGCTACTCCACATCTCCGAATTCTTCCTCCGCAACCGCGACTTTGGCAGCTGCTTCAAGTACGCCGTCAAAGCCCAAGAATCCGATCCCAATCACCCGGGTGCTGCCCAACTCATTGCAATTGCCGCTGCTCTTCGGACCAGCCCCTCTTCAACCCGACCCGACTGGTACAGAATCCTCAGCCTCCCGGGCTCCCACGTTGAACAAGCTTCCGTGGATTATCGTTTCAAGCAGCTCAAGACACTCTTGAATCCATACGAAAACCCTTACCCGTTTGCAGTGGAAGCCCATGAATGGGTTTTGAGAGCCGGATCGGTTTTGTGTGACCCGAATCGAAGAGCTTTCTTTGACAAAAATGGAGGGACTTTCTGGACCGTTTGCCCGTACTGTTATTATGTGTATGAGTATGAGAAATTGTTTGAGGAGTGTTTCTTGAAATGCCAGAATGAAAAATGCAGGAGGGCTTTCACTGCTGTGCCCGTTGTAGGGAAGGCGGAGCCGCCGCCGGAGGTATTGGAGAAGGGAGAATATTCCTGTCCTGGGTTTTATCCACTAGTTTCGGAAGAAGATAGTAAAAGTGAAAAGAAAGATTGGAAATGGTGGACCCCTTTGACGAGTATGGTTCCGGGTGTTGAGTCGGGTAAGGATTCTGACCTGGTTGATGATATGAAGGGAAATGGATTGAAAAATAATGAGGCAGAAAATGAAGAAAATGAAGTTTTTGTTGAGATTTTTGATGATGAAAGTGAGGCCAAAGATGAGGGAACATTTGGGATTCAAGAGGCAAAATGTGAGGAAGTGAAAAGAGAAGCAGTGGAAGAAGATGACGGCACATTTGGAAGTTTTCATGAGGCCAAAGATGAGGGCACATATGGGAATCAAGAGGTAAAACGTGAGGAAGTGAAAATAGAAGCGGTTGAAGAGTCAAAAAATGATGGAAGAGTTGTAAAGAAGAGAAAAATGATGGCAAGGAGTACTAAGAAAGTAATGGGAAGGGGGATTCGAGTGAATATGAATGGGATTCCTGCAAATGAGCATAGAGATGAAAGTGATGAGTATGAAGAGGAGGAAAAGGAACAGAGTATTGGTATGGGACGCGGTGGTGCCAGCAGTAGTAAAGGAGATCATGATGGTGGTGTAACATTGCAATTCCGTGAAGGTGATGACGATATTTTCGTGGCTTTTGATTGTGATTTTTGACAATGCTAATGTGGATGGTTTGTGGGTTGACTTCTCTGCTTCTGCTTTTGTTCATATGGTTTTCGAAGGGTAACTTAATTGCAGGTAGGAGGGTTAATTGACAACCTTTTTGTGAATGATCTTAGTTATGCTGATTGGTAGGTTGATCCGTTGGTAGAGAGTAGAATTTGAAGAAAAAAAGGTATTCACATATTGTGGCGTTGGTTATTAGTATAGCAACGCCGTATAGTTTATGGTAGTCAGCTCTTTCTTAGGTTTATGATGATGCCCTTTGTTTGGATTAAGCTCTCACATGAAACTGTAATCTTTGGCTGCCTATGGTAATCTTTGAGCTCATGTGGATGTTATTGTGGGATCTCCATCGACTTGTTGCATGTTTCTAATTTTGTCAACTTTAAAGTGGAGCTGTTTTGTTACTTCTGTGCTTATGATTTCATGGATTTTTGAGTATTGAATGCTGATTAATGTCTTTTCGGGTGCCTTAGTTGTGTTGATTGGTGAATTTTGCATAGATGCAGACCAGAACCTTTTTCTTTAAGATATTGTTTCGTATTTTTTGTTTGTTTGTTGAACTGTTGTAGAGCAGAACCTCATTTAAGGGATGTGGAATTTACATATTGCCTTCGGTCTAATTTAGTCTTTTGCATCATGTTATATGGTTTTGATCCCTCCCTTGAGTTTATGATTGTGCAGTCTTGCTAAAATCTGATTAATTAGAAGTTATCTTTTCGGCCTTTCCTCAAGATGAAAATGCTGGTCCATATACCATGAATGTGGATGCACTTTTGGCTGAAGAATGAGTTCTAGTCTGTCCCTTTTTGTTCAGATCCTTTCCTGGAAGACAATGGGACAGTGTGATGGATGTTTATGCAAGATTCGCATAGATTTGTGCTTGTTAGAATACCATAAGACTTGTAATCACACTATCATCATCTCATAGATCTAATTTTTCCTCATCTCCATTAGTGACATTTGTTTTGACATCGTCTCTGTTCATGACTTCTTTAGAGGTGAAAATTCAATGAGCTGAACTGTAGATTGGCTCGCATATAGATGGTTGGGTAGCTTCTTTGTAATCTCAATGAGCTTGTACTTCTGATGCTTTCTTTCCATTTCCCTTCTCCTTATAAACAAAATATAAAATAAAAATGAAATGAAATAAGTAAAATGTAAAATGATTGATAGGTTTCATGTCTTCATTCACATGTATTACCTTCTCTTCCAATGTATTAACGTGGCCTTCTGAGGTTCATCACAGCATTACAAATGCTCGGCTAATGTTTTCTTGACAAGCCGCGTAATTCTTTGGTTTACTTCTAGTTGCAAAAGGTCGCTTCGAGAGTCCCCTGCTGCAGTCTCACGGAGTAGCGTGGAAGATATAAATCAAGAGTTGCGTGGAAGATATAAATCAAGATGTAGTCCTTTGGTTTACTTTCTTATGCATCAGAAAAAGGCTGATTCTTTCATTAACTACGTTGTAAGTTTATGATTCTTTGTTGATTTGCATGTTATTCTCATCTTTACGTACTTATGTCAAGTTTTCAGATAAGATACGGTGATTGCTCTCTGTATCTTTTGCATTTAAATACACTAAACACTTGGAAATAATAAAAGATGCAGGAAAATTATCAATACACACGAGAAAAAGAAAAAAGAATAGCATTCAAACATCCTATAATGCAGCTTAATAGAAAGCATGCGTAATGGAGGAACCTATGATCATGTAAGTGGTATGTGTTCAGGTTCATGCTTGACGAGAAGGGCCAAACAATTCATTTAACACTCTTGTGGTTGTGGCTGTATATTTGGAAAAGGACCATGTTCCAATTCTTCTGTTACATGGATGTTAGTCAAGGAAAATACACCATTTTCCAAGTTCTAATGTTAGTCAAGGCAAATCAGGTCTCTTCTTGAGGGTACAGCACTGGCGAGGATTTTACAATTTTCTCAAAGACGAATACCCTGCGTGATACATTCGGCTGGACCAGAAAATCATATCCTCGCATTGAACACGGGCCTAAAATCATGGTTTTGAACTTGGTACTTTGAATTGCTTTATACTCTAAATGGGTTGGATCATGGGTTGGATCGCTATGTAAACTGGGTTAGATCAATATGGAGAGATTTTATAAAATGTTGTAGTTTTAATTTTTAAAAAAAACTCCACAAATAAGACCCGAAGTGAAAAAATTCTAAAAAAAAAGCATGATCAACTACTAGTTGGGTCTTAGAGCACACCGAATAGTTGCTGCAAGTGTCTTTTATTTTTTAAATTTTTTTTCCTCCACCGCCCTTTTCCCTCACCAGATCAGTCGCCGCCGCCGCCACCTCCCTTTTTCTTTCTTCCTCCTCCAAACACCACCTTCCATTGAATAAGTAAATAATTTCTCTCCATCCTTTATTACAAAGTTGATAAAAACCTTTCAAAGAATTTATAAATCATGATGGCGTATGTGATATTTATAAACAATCTAAATCCATAATAGTAAATACTTAAGTCCACTATTGGAATTACACTATCAAGTCTCCATAAATGTTTTACTGAAATATTGGTACGAACATCACAAATTTCTGGTAGTATGTGGTTACTTAGCACCTATTGAGTTATGTGGCTTGCTTGATCTTTTGAAATTATTTCATTCTATTTTATATACTTAGGTACATTTCTTGCTAAGGATTATAATAAATGATTTTCTAAAAAGAGAATGAGAATGAAAACAACCGTAGAATCAATATTTTACGAGAAATAGAATTTGACAGTTTGAAGAAAATACCAAGATATTTATGGAATAAGAGGATGTTTTCACCACATCTCTGTATGTAAACTTCAAGAAAATTGGATAGAGGAATGTGAAATTAGGATGTTTCTAGGGATAAGTTCCTCTTGAGGTTTCTTTGTCCAAAGGCATTTAAGTGGAAGGATTAAATGTTTGTTGATAATCAATAGATTGTACCTAAGACTATTTGTTGATGATTAATAGATTGTATCTAAGAAGTAGTCTTGATATGATTTCCTATGAGCTTTGAAATGATATAATCCCTTTTCTAAAATATCTCACGATGTTTAATTGTAAATGTTTCACAATTAATGTCAAATATATCTTAGAAAGATTTGATCTTTAATGGATAAATATGTTAAAAAGATTATGTAGGCAAACAAATTTTTTAATAACTTGAACAATCCACCTAGGCTCTTATATATACTTGAGGATTGAAATCTTTATATGATAAAGGCCATTTAAACATTCATGATGATCAAAAACAATGAGAAAACCTCTAAGTTCTATGAGTCCCTTTAAGCTTAGAAAATTTAGATACATGAAATTAGGTGGATCATCTAATCTTCATCTTAAAGAAGGATCGATAAAGAAACCAAATAGGGAAGAAATCTGGACTCATAGTTCTAGATTATTGTCAAGGTAATGATGAAACCCTTGTTCTACCTTACAAAGTTAGAAATTTTAAGAAACATTCTAGGATATATTTGATGTAAAAATTTCTAAATGTACCAACTATGTATCAAGTTGATAATTTTGAAATAATATATTCAAAAATTATTTATGAAGCTTAATTTTTCAATCTTGAAGACCTTGATTAGTCAAGATTAGAGTAGCCTTATATGACTTGAATCAAACTCTATAGTTTGGTATGAGAGGTTAAGAAATCTCTTTTTTTGAAAAATATATCTAAAACACAAAGTTATACATCACATTCTTCATCCATAAATACTATAATCATCATCTCTAACATCCATGATGGCATTGCATTTGAGTCTAGTATAAAAATATGTGTGAAATGTTTGCATAAGCCGATGCATAAGTTTGTTATGAGTATCAGGAGAAAAACTCAACCACTTACTTGAGTTTCATACCATGTAAACTAAGAAGTAAATTTGACTCAGACTAAGTGCAACAACAAAAACACATGCTTAGATGGCAAGTTAGAGGATGTTTGAAATATGATTATAAGCATTAATGCTAAACTTGGTAAAGAAGAAAAAGGTGATATCACATGGATGTAAAAGAGGCTTTCTTGAATGGTATTATTTAAGGGGAATTATATGTAGCTCAACCACTAGGCTTTGAAAATCATGATTATCCAAATCATATCTTCAAACTTAAAAGGCTCTTTATAGGCTTAAACAAGCTTCTTGAGCTTGATATGAGATATTAAGAAACTTCCTACTTGAAAATGATTCTTCAAAAGGAAAGATTGATACCACCTAGTTCAACAAAGAAGTGATCATTTACTTGTACAAATTTATGTTGATGTCTTTGATGCTACTAATGATTCTGTGTGTAAGAATTTTGTTAAGCTTATGGAATTTAAGCTTGAGAGGAGCATGATGGGTGAGTTCAACTACTTTCTTGGACTTCAAATCAAGCAAACATAAGAAGGAATGCACATTTCTCAAACGAAGTACACTAAAGGTTTTCTTAAGTAGTACGAATTTGAAGATGGAAAAAGCGTGAAGACACCGTTGGACACAAGTGTAAAACTCGATAAAGATGAGATATGAAAGCCAGTTGAGGTAACAAAGTATATGAGCATAATTAATAGCTTACTTTATTTGATGGCTAGTGGGTTATGTGATGTCTTTATGTGCAAAGCATGCCTAAGGAATCGCATGTAGTTGGCATAAACGGTATTTTTAGATATTTGAAAGTTAAGTTGAGCTTTTAGTTGTTTTAGCCTAAGAATGGATGTTTTGATTTAAAAAAAATACAGTGATTCAGATTATGCCAGAAATCTTGTTGGTAGAAAAAGCACATTTAATACTTTTCAATTTCTTGGTGATTGTTTAGTATATTTATTTCCTAAGAAATAAGATAGTGTGTCCACAATAGAATATGACCATGTATCGGCCACCTCGTGTTGCACACAATTGCTTTAGATGACACATAAATTAAATGAATATAATATTAAATTTGACAAAGTACTATTTTATGTGATAAGACATTATCTAAAAATATATCACAAAATCTGGTTCTTTATAGGAGAACCAAAAATATAGAAGTTAGACATCACTTTATAAGGGATTGTATGCAAAAAGAGTTACTTTGTGCTGAATTTGTCTCTCTATAACTTTAGAATCTCAAGTTTAGGAAAAACTCAAAATGAGTAGCAAGAACACTATCAAAGAGGCCAAGAAACTCCAAAGATAGTGAAGGAGGGTCAAGCAATCTTTCTCTAGGCCAAAGGTCACAGCTTCTAATGGACCAAAAAGTTGGACGGTTAGGGCTAGAGACACGGATTTTGCCAAGATTTAGAAATCGATGGAATTAAGAAACAGTTAACCATCTAAAACTTCCAGTGGATGAAACTTGTAGAATTTAGAGCACTAGATGAGTCATGTAACTTTAAATACATCTTCTGACATGCTTAAGAATTATTTATTTAGTGGAAGATGAATGAGATGATAATCACCCTCTAGAAGTTGTTTAAAATCAAGTATTTTGAGAAGGATGTCGAGTTTGAAACCAAACATGGATTGGATAGATGTTCAAAAATAGAGGCCTCTTTAGAATGATAAGTACATGAGCAAAATTTCTATGATGTACATTAGATTATTTTATCCAAACTTGGAGGTAGAATACGTGAATAATTTTCCCTATGCATTACAATAAATGAAATGCTTGAGATTCATTATGAAGGATTCGATGAATGTGATGAGATGAGACAAGATGGAATATTAGTGATGACCAAGATAAAAGCTTATAAAGTTTTCATCATAACTAGAACACAAATGATATGCCCTTAGTATATTGAGTGCTGATTGCAGTAGTCATATTATGTGTTAATTGGAAATGCTCCAAGCCCCCTAGTAGCACTGACTTCTACATAGCCTATCGACTCGCCAACATGAATATTTTGAACTATTGGGGGGTTATTTATGTCAAATAGGATAGTAGCATTCACTAAAGCAAACAAAGCCCTTCCTATTGCAACCTCATCTGTTCCATGCTAAAGAAATTAAGCATATAGATGGGTGAAAATGATGTTGAGAAGATTAGTCATAAATAATTTTATGATAATACTAATATCAAAATAGTTTTTAAGGCTAGAAAAGAGAAAGAGCAGGTTCCATAGGAAAGCATTGCCCCTTCATAGCTAGATTCTAGTTTAGTACTCATTTTGTATTGAAATCATCCTCTAGAAACTTCCATGACTAAATGCCTTCTTTCTATGTCCTTTATGTGATCCTTTCATTTTGTCTTATTTTCCTTTGATTATTACAAAAAAAGAGGAGAAAATATAAGGGTACATGGATTATATAATAAAGAGTGTATAGGTATGACATGTGAGGCAATATGTGGTTAATATAAGGTGATATATATTTAGAGGTTAATGGGTATGAGCAAACATGAGCTTGAGATATGAATGGGGTATATGTCACAATGTGTATTTGAGATATGTGTATGAGGCAAATATGAGTATGACTTATGTTAGGCGAGAGGCTGAATATTTTTAATAAGAGGAAATAAAATAGCTTTTGTTTTGTCTTAGTGTATTTTAATGATTGCGAAAAGGGGAAGATAGTGATATATTTGTATTTTGGTATATTACTACATTGGAATATGTGGCTTGTATGATATGGGGTAATGATGATACTAGTATATGTGGCTCGTCTATGTGATTTATGTATATGGCTAATGTATGTAGCTGGTGTATGGGCTTGATGTATGGCATATGGTACAAAGTGGTATATGAAGCTAATGAGGTGAGCATTTGCATATGTAGCACAAGAATGCGACATGTCAATATGATAGATGTGTGAAAAATACATATGATGCTGGCGATGAAATATAAAAATACATGTGTTGAGAGGGAGGAAGAATGCATTGAGTAAAGGAGAGTGCAAAGTAAGTGAGGTGAACTTGATGTCTATTTTGGCTTGAAATATGCATGGACTAAGGGAGATATATATTGTTTTGCAAAAAAAAATTCAGTTTGAAAGGCTTGAATGGCATAAGTGTCGTTTTTCAAACAGAATATCGTTTAAAGGCATATGATTTTGAAATCATCAAAAAGGGAAATATTGTTGGAATATGAAATTTTTTTGATTAAGTTTAAAAGACATTTCAAAAAGGATTGAAAAGTTATTTTATGCTTATAACATAATAAGGTTTGAACAAATAAGGAAGTAACATCATCCTTTGGGCTGCAAAACAACCCAGGCAAGGACGACATTAGCAGGTGCATCTTAGGCCTAGACAACACTACCAGGCGCGTCCTAGGGCCTGGACGACACTATCAGCCTGTTCAAGGCCTTAGAAAATGTTAGCAGGCCTGTCCAACGTGCGCCGAATAAATTTATCTAATGTTGTATATTCTAAAATTTTTAGGATTATAGGATCGAACTCTATTCTAAATATACAAAACAGATTGGACTTCCATGCTCTTGTAAAATGCGAAATTCCAAATTTCGATTTTGAGCTTAAATAGATTTTTGTACAAAAGACGATATTAATGTATAGATTTATAGGTCGTTTTAAGTTTAGGACTACGCTGTCAAACTTGTGACAAATCCATCCTTGAGCTTACAAGTAATAAGTCAAACAATTATTACATAAGGTAACAAAGTATATGTTCATGACAAAAAAACTCAATTTTAAACGACAACATAATTTTAAAGATACTAAAGATTGTCAATTAGGTGCATCGAGTAGAAAAAAACAAAACTCATTACATGAACATGAAAAAACTAGTGAGAGCCCATATATCCACCCGCACCTCAACTGTTTCTATGCCTAGACCATTTCATGTGGCTGATAGGTCTAGCTGGTAGAGGTGTCAGTATGGATACTAGCTGTGACTAGGGAGGCTGAGATAGACTCCGCATCACCCTGAATTGAGCTAGTGTTGTATACACCGACTCAAGTGCTCTGTGATGCTTAGTATTAGCCGTCATATGAGTTTGATCAGTACGGGTGTGATTAGTACCAGTTGATTCATCAACACATAAAAGTTCATCTAACGAATACGTATCAAACCTTTAATATTGGACATATATTACTAAATCATTTTGTGTATAAGAGTTTATTCAAACAATTATGTTATAAACCTCTCCTCTTTAAACGCATGTTTCAGATGTATAGATAGTGTGCGAAAATGTAATCCACAGCTGTTGTTGCAATATGAAATGTTTTGATGAAGTTTAAAAGATACGTGAAAAGGATTAAAAATTTATTTTATGCTTGGAAATAACAAAGGTTTGAACAAATAAGGAAGTAACATCCTGCCCTGACATAGATATTTAAAAGAGATCAATACATACATCATATCCTCAAATAGATCTCTAAACAGAGATTGATGTATACATCGTACCCTACATATATAGTTCGAAATACATCATACTCTACATAGATCGATCAATGCCATCCTAAGTGCAAAATTGAAACCACAATGTAATGCATCAATCTCTCATATCTATCGATCTATGTGCATCAGTCTCTAAAGTTTGAGACATAGATCAATCAATGTTTTCCGTAATTCAAATTTGTATAGTGCAAACAAATCCAAAGAGGATTTAAAGTGTTCTCTCTCTAATCTTTCCCAAATCGATTGTGGACTTCCCTTAACATTTATAAGGCTTTCTTACCTATTGGAAACATCTCTAATATTCTCTAGTGTGGCTATGGAGCATCAAAATCAACTATCGGGTGGTTGAAGACTATTTAGACATCTTCAAGACAATTGATGTATTTGAAAAGTTTATGGAGGATGCAAAAACGTGGCTCATGGCCTCTATATATCGAAGGCGCTTAGATAAGGAATTTGCACAGTTTAATTTTCTTCAAAGCTTCATTCTCCATTGTTGTAAAAAATCTCAATGGTGCAGAAGTGCTTAAAGCACTTTAAGCTCTTTTTGCTTGTTTTCATTGTTTCATTGTGAGAGTAGAAGTCTAAAACAAGAGGAATTAAACATATTTGATCTCTTGCTTGTGATTTAGACTTATTTGAAAGTATAATTTCATTTCTTTCACAAAACCCATTCAGTGAAAGTCTTTCTGAAGAACTTTGTTGAATTTGTGAAGAAACAAGAAGTGGTTCTTGAGTGTAGTTGTTGTCGTTGATGTTAAACAAAGTATTTGTACAATAAGTTGTTGTTGTTGTAGTTGATGTTGCACAAAGTGTTTGTGCAATAAATTGCTACTGTTATAGCTGTTTCTTGCACTAATTGATAGCGTAAGTGTTATGTTAATGTTTTTGTTCCTTGTGGAAGGTAATAAGAAAGTCACAGTTGAAAATCCACTTTAGAAACAAAATGGTAGTGTCCACTTTAGAAACAAAATGGTAGTGTAGTAGAATCAATGATATTCGAACTATAAATCGTATGTCTCTATTCATTGTTTTTCATCTTCCTCTTTCTTATTTTGGAGAGGATTTGAGTGTGTGTGAACTAAATCGTGAAAATTCTAAAAATTATCTATCACTCTATTCACACCCCATCTAGAGTGATTGTCACAGACCTAACAACTACGTCTGAGTAAAATAGTATTGTGGGACATAGGTGCTCCTCTACGTGGCTGCATCTATTGGAGGACTCTCTAAGAATTCTCCGAAACCTTCAAACCGTAGAATATCAACATTGAGACGCATAAGGTGATTGTATCTCCGGTTCGACATGCAAAATACACACGTGATAGGGTGTCCGCCTATAACCTTTGACATTAGCATCAATTTAATTTAATAAATTAAATTACAGTATTCTAGATTGAAAATACGTTATGCGCACCATGTGACATAGATCGGTCAAAGAACAATGATATCTATCAACGTGATCCGCTGAATCCATCGTCGGCCAAGTGAGATAAGTGTGCGAGGTATGTACCACAACATATTCGTAGAGTGATATGTCATGCTGCACATGGAATGTTCCCCATGAACTATGCTACCATAGTGTCTCACCACGGGTCTACATATTCCTTAATCTGAGCCTGATAATCAACTCCTGCAATTCGTATCTCATTCTGATGCAGCGGGACACTGGTATCAAGGGGATCATGAACTCAGTGTGCCAGGCCAAACTGTCGCATGGCTCTATCATGCAAATGGATCTCGACTATCCCCTACAGAATAAGTGGCACTCGAGCACGCCACAACTCTTATATCTCATGACACAAACTCGGCAAAAACATAATGACCTTTCACAGATAGGACTGCTATATGAAATCGTCCTCTGCCATTCTATTCAGTTGTTAACGATAAGCATCAACTGCGTGCCTTGGGAACTCATAGAAATTACGTGTGTTAAGCCACCAGGTCGTCCGAAGAGCACCAGAAGTAACAACCAGATGATGTGGACGTAATACTCCTATCAGTAGAATGACATGCTGCAACATGGGGAGTATCTCACATATCCAATAATGTAGAAAATGTAGTGATCTTGCATACTCATGCTTCAGACCAAGAAAAGCAGCATTGCACATGCTGGTACAATCATGCAAGGAAGATGCTCCCCCCAAGAAAACCTAGATGCAACTTCAAAGTCTTGCAGGAAATGTAAATATACCAATTGAGCATGCTTACTAGACCAATCACACAATAATGCCGTGACATGAAGGAACATCAACGTCTGTGTTCTCTGCACAACCTCTATGTCAGATTCGTCGTTTGGGAGGAGGGTTTCCCTTATGCAGTCTACGAGCCAATTACGATATATATGACTTCCTCTAAAATTATCAGCGCTAGGGGTCCAACCTAACAACAACGTGGACATATACAGCCATCCGGACATATTTTTCCTTGGATCCATCCCCGCAAGAGGCTCACCATCAATCCGAAACCTAAAGAGAATCACCACATCCTGTGGTGTAACACTCAGTTCACCCATAGGCAGATGAAAAGTGTAGGCGTCTTGTCTCCACATCTGTGCAAATGATGTCATTAATGCATGACCAATGTTAATTCTACTGCAAATATACTTTCCCATAATCTTACCATCTCCAAATACGATTTCACCTGAATCCTCATTATGCATGTCTGCTCTATGTATACGACATGAGGTCTTATATATATCACTACTCTTTAGGTAAATTATCCAATGCTCTCCATGAAGAGTCAATGAATTGGCAATCTCTGGTCTCAACTACTCTATCTGTCCAACATTACTACCACTACAATTAGCACTATCATGTGACGCCATGAGTACTTCTATATTTTAATGACGTAATATGGTTATATGTTAAAAACATATCACTTTAATGTAATAAAATCATACCATAAAAAAACTAAACAAAAAGTAACAAATTTTACATGGTCAATTATTATGAATCTTAATTGATCAAATTAAATAACAACAATAATCACAATAATAACATAATAATATAACAAAATAACATAATAACAATATAGTAACAACATAAGAACTATAACAGTATAATAACATAATATATAAGATAACACGATAATTATAACAATATCATAGTTACAATGATAACATAATGATTACAAAAAAAATAACATAATAATGGTACTAGTATAATAACATAACAGTAACATAGTAACACTAACTCAAGAATAATACTCACAAAAATAACATACTAACATCAACATAGTAATAGTAACACAATAAATATCAAATTTGAAAGTATTTAAATAAAAAAATTTACTCGTTTGTCCGACCATAGCTGGTTGCAGCTTTCTTCTTGTCCAACAGTAGCTTCCTTGTTTGTCAAGATTTTCTGCTCTTAAACACATAACGAGAAAATTTTTGAAAATGTTTTGGCGTATGCGAAACGAATAGAAGGGTGGCCTTGTTTTTATGTTTGGTGTCCGGCGTCCCAGGATGGACTTGACAACACCATCTAAGCCCTTGACGTGTCTGGTAGTGTTGTCCAGGCCTGGGACGTGCCTGCCAGTGCCATCTTAGCCTAGCCAATTTTGCAGCCTCAAAAACAATATTTCTAACCCGAAAAGAGCATTATCTCCTAGACCCACTACGAGTGCTGGTTAATGGTGACTTAATAAACACGACTGAAAGTGCTGTCCAGGACCACTTCAGACGCAACTGCTAGTTGAGTCCGATTGTTTGGCAAAATTTCCCGTAGTCTATTTCGAATTCTCTTTATTAAAACTATAATAAAATATGAAATTTATGTGGTGTTGTGGGTGTCAAAAGCTTGATTCTTGACAATCTTAGAGAGTAAAAATGCATTAAGAGTGTTTGAATAGAGGCGAACTAAAAGCCGACTTAAGTGAATCATACACGAAAGAAGAGAGTTAACTGCCTAACTAGCGACTTTTTTTAAAATTATTCAATAAATAACAGTATTCTAAAATTAATTCACAAAATAACATCATATATATATATAGACAACATACATATATATGCATGTATGCATATATATATATATATATGTGTGTGTCGCTCTGTGTGTGCATATATCTGTGTGTACATATGTGCGTATGTATATGTTTGTCTATACACACACACACGTACATAAACATACACACACACACATATATATACACAATATATATATATATATATATATATATATATATATATATATATATATATATATATGTATATGTATACACACATACACACACACATATATATGTATATGTATATATCTAGTATACGGACTTAGTTTTTTATTTACACATACATAGATATATATATATATATATACACATACACATATACATATATGTGTGTACGTACATATACATCACAGTGATATTACCATATAATAGATACAAATTACGATACAAAAATAAATAAAAATGGCATGACTGAGAAATAGTCTACACTACTTACTAAACATTATATAAACTTTGTGCTTGAAAGGCATAAAAACAGAACGTCATATTGGCATAGACATAAAATTACAGCAATCTTTATTTTGTAGTATGTTTACATTCCGGGGTCTTTTTTTTTTTTTTTTTTGCAATGAATAGAACAAAAAACCAGACATACTCAGCATATCCCAACAACATCAAAAAATGTTGCTAGGTTATGGAGAGGGTGAAAGACATACAAATATTAACTCTATCCCAAAGGATAGAGAGTTCTCTTCCAGCGAGACCTCCGGCTCTATATGTACCTGTATAGACAAATAATGAACAACAAATAGTGAAAGACAAAAACAAATACAAAAAGCGCAAAGTCAACCTAACGTTGAGAGAGTATCTAAGCCTCTATATAATACTCTAAGGTGTCCCTATATCCGGTCTAAACCTCGCTAACCTTAATCCTCCGTCTCCATGCACTCCTATCCTGGACCACGTCCTTAGAGAGGTGTAAATCTAGTAGGTCATGTCTAATCAGTTCCTCCTAAATCAGTTTGGGTCTGTCTTTACTTCTTTTTTCCTTTATAATGAGGCTTTCAACTATTCTGACGGATGCCGTTGTCTGTCTCCGTTTGACATGCCCAAATAATCTCAGCCTCCCCTTCCTTATCTTATCTACTATACTAGCCAACCTAGCCTTTTCTTAAATACCTCATTTGTGATTCGGTCTAGCCTTGTATGCTCGTACATTCACCTCATCATCCACATCTCTACCACTTCCATTTTCTGCGACTCTGTCCTCTTGATGGTCCATGGGAGGTTTTCTGTTTGATATATGAAATGGATAATGCTTATCAATTAATTTCATATGTATGTTATTTAGTGAATAAATTTAAAGAATGATGATAATTTGGCAGTTAACTCCGAGAGAAAGAAAGGCAGAGGTTTTTTTTTTTTTTTTTTTT
>AP025040.1:40103046-40219070 GCA_036186865.1 Eustoma russellianum
GTTTTTTTTTTTTTTTTTTTTTCCGATTTCTCTATCGTAATAAGTGTGCTTGTCTTTGCGTTACTTCTCCTTTTCTTTCTTTGTTTATTGTTTCAAATGTTAAGTGATATCCAATTTTATCCTTTTCAATCAAATTGGAACATTTTTAATGGTT
Source organism: Eustoma russellianum (assembly GCA_036186865.1). Lineage (NCBI taxonomy): Eukaryota > Viridiplantae > Streptophyta > Magnoliopsida > Gentianales > Gentianaceae > Eustoma > Eustoma russellianum. Next base: position 40,103,201 of record AP025040.1, read on the forward strand.
CAACTGTCAAACAGCCATCCAACAGCTCTAAGTAAGTGCATGATTGTTACTCTCTCCGTCACAAACATATTATCATGTTTTATTTGACATAATGTTTAAGAAGACATCATTTAATATAGTGGATATTGATGTATTTTATTGTAAGGTTCCATTCTAATCTTATTGCCTTAGTTTAATTTTCTCTCTTCTATATTAATTGCAATTTTATTTGTATGAGTATCATGAGAATATTAGCTACTGATGAATTTTTTAAGGTGATAATATGATTATGATAAATAAAAAGTAGAATAATATTTTTAGAACCAAGCGAATACAGAGAAGTTCACAGAACTTTGAGAGATATGTACTTCACGGGCAATATTGAAGAGTTGAGAGCAAGTGAAACAGTTCAGTCTTTTCAAAACCTATGGATAAGTGAATGACCAATAACATATTTAGGTATTAGTCTTTCTCTTAAAAAAAAAATCTAACAATAGAATAATACTATACCATGTTAGATGATTTATATGATGTGTATGAAAAAAATGAAAATTGACAATAATAAGATTTTTGACTGCACTAAATAAATAACTATTAGGATGTTGTCTAGATTATCATAAAATTATTTAGAGTGCGAATGGTCAAATCTTTGTCTATTGGGACCTTCACTGCCCAAGCTTTATGGACTGCACGGAGAAGGAAAATCAGGGTTTTTCAGTGACTTCTTAGGTTGATGTCGTAAGTCTAGGTTTTTCACAAGGTGTTGGTCAAAGCTCAAAGACATGATATTGACTACACATATTGCAGTTATTGAGACTCAAACCTATACCATTTGGAATGTAATTTGTACTGCAAATACCAACTGAGCTACGTTTAGAATCCATTTTCATAAAATTATTGGATATATGTGGAGACACACGTACACCTTTTGGTTCAAAGTCCTTTCCACGTTCCAACAGGTGGGCGAAAATGTTCTCCAAAGTCATCATATTTGTTCCCATCTTTTCGTTGAAAAAACATGAAAAAGTTAAGGATATCAAACGCTCGAGTTCTAGTTGTACATGCTGCTGCATAAAGGGGATGTTCTATGTCTCTTCACTTCAGTCGTCATGCTAAAACCTGTAATTCCAGCTGTCTTTTATTGTTTTATAAGAAAAATAATATACAATTGAAAAGATGCAATCCATAGACTAGTCACATTAGCATTCTGCATACATAGAACACAGAAATCAGTTCAGTTTGAATGTATTCTTATTCTTACTTTATAGTTTTCAAAAATGTAGAAGATTCCTCACGCGATTCAAGCTAATTGATTTGAAAAAGAAAAACATTATATTTGAACCTAATTCATAAATCTAATCTTACAAGGATAATGAAAAAATCTATAATAGTTGATAAAAAAACGTTTCCGATGTACTAGACTCTTGCATTTTGTGCAGGGTCCGGAGAGGGGTCGTATCTCTTTGCGATCTGATATACAAACCTTTACCCTTCATTTTGTGCGAGAGGTTATTTTCGTCGCTCGAACATGTAGCCTCAAGTTCACAAAGTAACAACCTTACCCGTTGATATTAATCGTTAAACATTAATGGCAGAAACCATGGAAACAATTAAGAAAAGGGAAAAACATATAGAAATCCGTACAGTCAAAAGATAAAATTTAGTGTGGTAAACGATATGAACAAAAATTATGTGGGTCAGTGCATTGCAGGGTACATCTTACGTGAGTCGTTTTCAGTCAACTTAAGAGGTTGCTCAACTTCTGATTTGCGTCTTGGATGGTGGGAACCCTCCGATACGGGGAATGACTTTTTTGCTGCAAAAATTTTTGGAGCTAAAGAAACGTAGCATAGCATAGTTTTCGATTTGTGAGCAAACTTATTTGATATTGTAAAATCAATCAGCAGAAAATGAAATTGATTTTTAAAAAGTATGGCTTTTTGTGAAAACTGAGGGCAAAAAGAGGCCGATAATTGAAACAGCAGAAAATGTGTGGGAAGAAATAGACAAACAAGGTTGGCTTTTTTACTCTTCTTGGGAATTTAAAAGAAAAATAATGAAATTGTTTCTGCTACATTTCCGTAATCAACTGCGCCGGAAAATGATTACGCTTTTGAATTTCGCCACTAAATTTACACTGCCTGCCAAAAGTGCTGTATATTCTGCCTGCATTTCTTAGCTTTTTGTACCACTTTTTTAACTGGTCGGTTGAATTCCATATTATCACTCTACTCCTCTTACATTCATCTCGTGTCAGTCTTTTAAAAGCTTTTTCTTTTTCTTTTCATTTTCATTTCCAATATATATATATATATATATGAATAGTGAAAGCCAAATAAATAAATAGTTATGTATGATATATAATACATGATAAAAAAAATCGTTAATACATGACATAGAATATATGATAAATCAATAGATGGTTATATATGATATGTAAATACATAAGAAATAATCACAGTGCTAAAAATATTGTCATACCTAGTCAAACGAGTAGTTTAAAAATCATCATTTAAAACAAAACTGTTAAAAAATTTTAGTACAACGTTTTGTCAAAATAGTTATAACATCATTTAAAATCGAATTCTAAAAAAATATGCGAACCCACTTTGACAATTTGAGTTTAAATACTGTTTTTTGGTTAAAATACAAATATTAACAAGAGAAATCAAAGCATCAAAGAGGTACGATCCATACAATATCTTAATTGTAGGCCAATATACCGACCTACATGCACTATTCATTAATGTATAATAATCTTAAACTATATAAGCATAGCCTATGTCTAAGATATGTGAGCAGAGCTTATACATCACTCTATATACATGAGTGCATATTCTATGTGCTAGATACAAATGCTTCTCTTTCAAAAATATATCTGTTCCGAACATGCCAAACAAAATACACCATTGCAGCCAAGACAATTTTTGCTGCCTTGGCTTTCAGCACTTTTCTTTTGAGTCTTCTCGATCCCCAGGCTAGCAGTCTGCCAGTAGAGTGGAATCTCTGTGGGAGAGCTAGCCATGCTGAGATAGTTAGCTAAATTTGTTTGGTAGATGAGCAGGAGAAGAAGAGGTGCTGCAGCGTCTCTTGTTCAGCCAAGCAGAAGTGACATTTTCTGTTTTCTAGATAAACAAAGCGTTCATTGGTGGGGAGCTTGTTTAGCATAGCAAGCCACAATGTGAAGGAGTGTTTAGGGGTTACTACTGAGTCCCAAACAATCCTGGCCCAAGTGATTTTACTCCCCTTATCCCTAAAATACTCATACGCCAGATGAGGTTTGAGGATTCCTTCCGCTATCCATAAGGTGATTACCTCTACAGCCAAGATGCAGGAGACTTCCCTAACCAGAAAACTGATCTCGGATCTCCATAAGTTTCTTCATGAGGGGTGAGTCAGAGCTGCACCCAGTCCTCGACCATAGTGTACTGTATAGTCTATAATTGTGATTCATCCACTTCCCCAGAGTGTGTCTTTCTTGTGATGCAACTCCCACAAGTGCTTGATTAGCAGTGGCAAATTCCATACCTTCAGTTGAAGAACTCCCAGACCACCTTCTTTTTTAAGCAAGCTAACCTGAGACCAATTGACCCAATCCTTTTTGGACCCAAGTGTAGACAAATCCTGTTCACCAGAGTCTTAATTGTTGAATGAAGAGGTAACACACTTAGCCAGAAACAGTTCACTTCCTACAGAACTGACTTGATTAGTTGTAGTCCGCCAGCGTATAAGAGACTTGATGCATTCTACAGCCCTACCTTGTCCATCAGTTTTTTGATGAAAGGAGCATAGTGTGAGCTCTGCAACTTGTGGCCTGCAAAATGTATGTCCAAATATCTGAACGGCATAGTGCCCTTCGAGAAACCTGTGCTGACCTGCAACCAGCTAGTTGCATCGCCAATGCCTACGTGGAAGAACTGGGATTTGGCTAGGTTGGCCTTGAGCCTGAACAGTCACCAAAGTCAGATAGCGCATCCATAATTTTCTTTACTGAGCAGACATATCCTCTGGAGAATAGGATAAAATCATCCGCAAAGCAGAGATAAGTGACATTCTGCTCAGCACAGCCAGCATGGAAACAAAACTCCTTCTTATGACGCAGTCTACGAAGTAGTCTTGAGTAGTATTCTATACGAATTAAAAATACGAAGGGGCAGATAAGGTCTCCATGCCTTAACCTATGCATGCTCTGGAGAACCCACAAGGCTTGCCATTAAGGGAAACTAAAAGCTGGTAGTGCTCACACACTCCATTATCTAGCCTGTGAAGACAGTAGGAAACCCTAGTCCAAGAAGCATATCCTTGAGGAAGGACCAAATGATGGAGTCAAAAGCTTTCCTGATGTCAACCTTAAGCATGCATTTTGGAGATGTCCTTTTTCTCTCATAATCTCTAATCAGCTCCTAGACTAAGAAGACATTTTCCATCACAGATCTGCCTTTGAGAAAACCATCCTAAGCAGGATCCATGAGGGAGGCCATGACTGATGTCATTCGCGTTGCAAGGATCTTATAGAATATCTTGTAGATCACATTGCAGTACGAGATAAGTTGATAGTACTCAAGTCTGGTGACATGGGCAGCCTTGGGAACCAGAGCAATGATAGCGTGATTGACTTGTTTAAGAAATAGGCCATTCCTAAAAACTTTTTCACTGCAAAAATTAGGTCGGCCTCTACCATCTCCCAGGCTTTGACGAAGAACTCAGAGGAATAGCCATCAGGACCAGGTGCTTTGTCCTTTCCAATGGAGTGCAGAGCAGCTCTGATCTCAGCTTCCAGGACTAGGATATGAGTGAGTCAGCATGCTGCGCAAATAGCCTGAGACCCCCTTTCCGCACTTGTGTTCTGATGGGTTGGACTGGCTAAGCTGAGCCAAGTAGGCCGGTGTAGAAATGTACAAACTGCTGGGCTATCTGCTCGATAGATGAGGACATAGTGCCATCGACCAACAGAACTCTAGTAATGATGTTCCCTGTCTTGTTTCTTTTAATTATGGAGTGGAAGAATTTTGTATTCCTGTCACTTAAAATTAAATAATTACCTTTGGCGAGCTAAGCAAAGAATTTTCTTTCAGCCTCCAAAAGGTTAAAAGCCAACTGTCTTTGCTTCTGCAGTTTGTCCTTCCAGACAGGTGCGCCCTATTGTCCTCTTGGGTGCTCCTGCACGTGTTCAAGCTCTTTCACCGCCTGGTTAGCTCTACTTGAGATGAGCAAAAAAGATTTCCTCTTCAGCTCCTTGAGGGGGCCTTTCAAAGCTTTTCGCTTCTTGCATATCTGAAACATGGCTGAGCCTTGGACTTGTTGACTCCACTTGGAGCTGACTAGATAAAGGAATTCCTCGTGGTCAGCCCACATGTTGAAGAATTTAAAGGGACTTTTGACTGCTGGCCTGGAGCTGTCAAGGCTGAGCACAGCAGGTGAATGATCAGAAAGGCATCCAGCAAGATAGAAATGTACATTTGCCAGGGGATTTGTCTCCATGAAGGCATTGTTAGCCATAACTCTGTCAAGTCGAGATTTGACAGAGCTATTATCCCAGGTGTGGAAGTAGCCTGACGAGCTGAGCTCTATTAAACCGCTCTGAAGGAAACAATTGAGCTAGTCCTGCAGCCATAGTTAGTTGCCGACATGCCTCTTATTCTCTCTTCTTCACTTAAAATGCAGTTGAAATCTTATAGAACGATACAAGGTTCATTCTGCATTTGGCTCTGGGAAGATAGAATTCTACAGTGGCCGCATATCGACAAGTGTGTTGCAACCATAAACAAATGTGACTAGCAAGCTCAGCCCAGCCACCAGAGAGGTGATTCTACAATGAGGATCAGCTGAGAGGACCTGAACATCTACTGAGGATGGATTCCAGCATATCAAAATTTGCTTTTCCGCATGAGAGTCAAAGTTATTTACAAACTCCCAGCTTGTAAACTTTTGTTTAAGGAACATACACATCTTGTTGTTCAATTTAGTCTCTAATAATCCAACGATATCTATTTTATGTTTTCTAAGAAAATTATAAACACCATTGTGCTTTAGGGGCTTATTGCAGTCCCTAATATTCCAAAAGCTAATTATCATTGAATTAAGTGCTTGGTCGTACCTTGGCCTTGCCTTGAGGGTCCTTGAGCTTTTACCTCAGTGCAAGCGTCTTTGACCTTGAGACCACCTCAGTAAATCCGTCCTGGAGGAGAGAGTTGATTCTCTCCACATGGTGCTCCATGTAAGCACTATGTTGGTGGCCCTGACCTAGCTCATCTGGATTGATTTCAGCCAAGCCAGTTATGCCATCCATTATTAGCCTGGTTGGTACTCAGGATGCATAAGTGTGGGGACTGGGCCGAGGTGATGGGCCATGCTGAGCTGATGGTAAGAGGCTGAGCTGAGCTGGAGGAAGGCCGAGCTATTTCTAGCAAGGCTTTATCTGGAACTAGCGCAGATTGCTGCTGGGCTGAGCTGAGCTATTTGGGCTTAGCTGAGACGGGTCCAGTCATGATGGGTTTTTTGTGGGAGGGATGGGAGCAAGTGTTATGGGTTAGAGATGCAGACCTGGTTGTTACTAAGCTGAGCTGATTTTTGTGCAGCTCGGCCGTTGTGGGGTTCGTTGAAGTATGCTGGCCGACTTATTTATGGGAGACTATGCTCTGGCCGAGCTGCATGCAGCCTTTGTAGAACATCGACATTCTTTCATATTCTATCTTTTGTACTATTATGGTGCAAGTTGAGAGCACCAAATCCACTGAGGACGACAATTCTTTACTGAGATCAACTTCGAACAGAGCACGAGCGTAGTTTTAAGTGCTTCTGTTGGCAGTCAGCTGGTCAGCATACAGTGGTGTCCCGAGCTGAGAGCAGATGCCAGAGAGAACCTGACCTACCTAGAGCGTCACAGATAGGTTGGGGAATTTCACTCAGACTGGGACCTGCACCATTTTCGTAGCTCCAAAAGCAAAGAATCTGGGCATTTTCTTAAGAATGAGGGATCTGCCATATAGGAAATATGGACCAGCGCAGAGTACCTCTTCCATCTCTTTGGCAGATTCGAACTTGAAGATTATCCAACCAGACATGTGGAATTTCACTTTGTGTTTAACTTCAATGCTTTAGAAAGGTTGTGCACAGCTTGACGACCTGGAAATCTGCCAACAAAACAGCCAACAAGGTAGCGATCTATCTCATCATCATTCTGGAGCTGGTCTATGTTGATGTGCACCTTGCCTGGGTCTGCACACCTCTACCTTCTTGAGCCTGAGTCCATGCTCAGGTCTCCTGTTGTTCACAAAAAAGGAGTTCCAAGCTCTACCTTGCAATAGCTATGCTTCGGGCTGCGCTGCTGCATGGTTTAGGTTTTGGGCGGGGAGTTTGGGGTTTTTAATTTTGGGGGGTTTGACTGCAGTAGGGGTCTTACTGGAATTAGCAATGCCAGGTGGCGCAATATTATTGGGTGTGGAGGAGAAAGGTAATGGAAATGTCATATGATGGGGGCAGTTTGATGGTTGACTGTCTCGAACTGTCATTTCTGGCAGACTTTTGTCCGTTAGACAATTTTTTAGATGGTATTCTCTTTCTTCAGCATGTTCTTCCTGGTTATTTATGCTCAAAAGACGAGCTGCAAACTCTTCAAGATCATCCAATGCAACAATTGCTGCCTTGCTATGCATTGATGTAGAGTTTTCACCTGCACTGACTTTTTCACCTTTCATGGGTTTGCGGTTGAGCCTTCATCGTCAGAACTTCCATAAAAGGAGGAGTCACTATTTTCAGAGCTTGAGTTGTTCTTGTAGAATCCAAAATCAGTGGCCTTTCTGGCTTCACAAGAACTCTGGCCTTGAGCTTCCCTAGCTGCGGCTTCCTCAGCAGAGCAGCTCTGTTGTTTCTTTCCTGCAAACCATGGAGACTTGCAGCTCATGCTGGAGCTCGATGCTATGTTTGCGTTTCTTTTTTAAGCAAGCTTCAGTTTGAGCACAGATTTTGCTGCTTTGATTCTGGGCATGTTTGAACAAAGTCCCAAGAATCAAAGAACAGTTTGTTAATATTAGAAAGAAGCAGAACATGAAGGTGAAGAGAAGATGGATAGAGATTAGAGAAGAATTCGGGTATGAACAGGGCAGAAGCCAAGATGGAGCGATTCCTTCCTAGAGAGAAGGCAGAGAGTTTCTCTCTCTACAACCCATTTGTTAAGAATTTCTTTCCTATTTTTCAACCACGCAGATAACCTTTTAAATAATGTTTCTTAAACTATACGTTTGATTGCCCACAATAATATTTTTGAGACGAAGAAAATATATAAAAATCAGTAACACATTATATACAATATATGCTGAATAAGGGGAATAAGCCACTATTATGGGGTGGAATGAAAACCTTATAAAGAAGGAAAATCTTGCATTGTACCTGGGCGTCGTTGATCACTTGGTTCCAAAGTTTGCAATGAGTAGATGGCGGTTCGATTCCAAATAGTTGTGTGTAACCTTGGGTCTTGTTTTTCAGCTTAGGTCTGAGTTCTATGTGAACACAAGTACAGATAGCCTCTTACATAGTAGGCTGCTGATTATTTGATTTACAACTTACCCCTCTCCTCCCAAGATGCTCATAGAATTGCGTAGTGGAGCTCTAAGAACATAGTTTAGTTGTTACTTGGGTTGAGATTTATTTCAAAAGGTTAAGAGTTCGATTCAAAGGACACGCACAGTGTGGATGTTTCTCCTGCTGCTAGTCCGAATGCCTAGTTTCCGACGGCACCTTGCGTGAGTCACTACGTAAGTCCTCATCTAACCTAAGAGGCCGCTGAGCTTGATTTACATCTTCCATAATGTTCTTTGAGACTGAGACCGTGAAAACCTTCAGGCTGGAGTATGTGCTTTATGATCCATGAATTGGGTAGTGGAGGTTGGAAGTAGTGGTACACGTTTTTGCAACTATAAGAACCTGAACCCAGTACCTATTTGTTTTCCAAGTCTCACTTCTAACCTTGAGCCTTGATGCCTTTTTTGTTCGCTTTATTTTGTCTGAGAAGCATCATATTGTTATAATTAATATTAAATAGTACATAATTTCATATTATTTAGAGTTCTCGAAATAAAAAGTTTATCATGCTGAACTTCAAACTAAATATCTTCCTAGTCTTATTGCATTTTTAAGAACGACAACCTAAAAAAAACTTTTTCCTACTATGTCGGAGGTCAAAGAAGGGGTAGCAAAGCAGCTAGCAGGACCAACTGACATTTGGTCGAACAGGCCAGTTTGCGATGGAAACACAACTACACAAGATAGTTGGAGCAGATGTGAGGCTGATGAATGAAGTATAGCTGTTAGAGGTTTCGTGTGGAATTGAAATTAGCGGGTTAAAGATAGGCTGGCACGTGTGAATCAGTTACAGCAAAAGAGGTGCATTTTGGCAGCTTGGTGCGCTGCGCAGGACGGAAGGAAGAAGACGCAATAGTTGGCGGGAAGTTTTAAAAGGACTAAAATGACGATTATGCCCCTGGTTAATAAATTAAAGACAGGCGGTTATTTGTACAATCTTGTAATTTTGCTTTCTTCTTCTTCAACAATATAAGGCGCCCTGTGTCCATTTTTGAACGATGATATGAAATTGATTCCTCCAATTTTTCCTGTAGCTTCTCAGAGCAATATTGCTTTCTCCCTCTAGTTTTTCTTCCTTCTCTATTCTGTATGTTAGATCAAATTTCTTGTTTGATTCGTATGATAATGTTGATTTGTTATATGTGAGAAAATTGACATGGTATCAGAGCCTGTTCATTGAAAGTCTATCTTCTTGATTTCTTGAATCATTGTCTTAAGTTGGTGGCTTCCATTTCCATCAGTTTTGGTACCATGGATCCCGCGGAAGATCCTGTGTATGTTCATCCAAGTGACAGCTCGTCACTGGTACTTGTGCAATCTTTGTTGACCTCTCAGAACTATCACGGTTGGAATAGGACTTTTCGAAGAGCATTGGAGGCTAAGAACAAATCTGGTTTCCTGGATGGTACAGTGCACAAACCTCCGGAGGGTGAGTGTAAGTACAGTGCTTGGATCAAAGCAAACAATATGGTTGTTTCATGGATCACAAATTCAGTTAGTCCGTCGATTGCTCAAAGTATAATGTGGATTGATAGTGCTGCTGAGATCTGGAAAGATCTAAAACTCAGGTATGGCTCAGGTATGGCAACGCAGATGCCTTTAGACTCTCTGATATGCAGGAGGATTTCTATTCAATTAAATAAAATACCTTGTCTGTCACTGATTATTACACCAAACTCAAGACCATATGGGAAGAATTGAGTGTTTTGAAATCATTGTCTTCCTGCACTTGTAATAGATGCACATGTAATATCACTAGTCAGATTAGAAAATCTGTGGAAGATGACTTTGTAATAAAGTTCTTGAAAGGATTGTCAGAAGAATACGAGCCTGTTAAGTCACAGGACTTGTTAATGAGTCCTTTACCAGACATTAATTCTGCCTTTGCAATGGAAGTTAAGTTTGAAAGAAAAATCATGTATTCAAATGGACAAGCTGTGTCAATAATCCCTCACCAGTGTTGAATGTGGTAAGTCAGTATTTGTTGGAAGTGTTCTTGGAGGTAGACCCATAGGGAACTTTAGAGGAGACGATGTCCAGATGCAAAAGTTTGTGAATGGCAAGCGTCATGTATGTACTTTCTGTGGTTTCACAGGACACACAATAGATAAGTGCTACAAGAAGCATGGATATCAACTAGGCTACAAGCCTAAGGGAAGAATAAACTGTGTAGGCTATGAGGAATCTCAGTGCAACGGTGTAGATCAGAGTGAGCAAGTTGGAGGAAATGAACAGGTGATGTCACAGCAACCCATGACATAACAATTGACACCTACCCTTACACATGAGCAATACTTACAATTGATGAATATGCTCAAGGGGCATCAGAATAGAGGTTATGATGAGAAAGGAGCTCAGGGAGAGGGAGGACAGCCTTGCATACCGTAATGTCAGCCCAGAAACTATCTGCCCCTGGTAAGTTAGCAGATAATGTTGTAAACAGAAACTCTAACATACGGATTTTAGACTCAGGTACTAGTGATCATGTTTGTTGATCTCTTGATCTCTTTGACTTCTTTCAGCCCGTTAACTCATTGCAATTCAAATTACCTAATGAATTCCTTGTTCAAGTACTTCACATTGGAACAGTAACAATCAACTCACACCTTCAACTGAATAATGTATTCCATATTCCTTCGTTCCACTTCAACCAGATCTCCCTTAGCAAACTTGTTAAAGAAAATCAGTGTAATGTTCTTTTCCACTTTGACCATTGCTTTATTCATGATTAGAATTCTATGAAGATGGTTGATTCAGCTAAAATCAATCAATGTCTATACAAACTATATGGGTCACCAAAGCAGTCAGACAGAGGCAACACTATAATCCAGTCACCTTCCTCCAGTTCCATTCTTGTAGCTCATACTGTCTCAGATTCCAAGTTGTAAGATTATAAAATGTTTTGATGATATAAAAAGATGTTTGATTTCACACCCTAAGTTCAAAATAAATTAAACATGTGCGAAACGTAAAGTTCTCATAGACCGGTTGAAAAACACGTCATCCCCTCAGGTACCACATGACAAGATCCATGAAAAACTTGGAAAACGTTTGAGATCTTAGATCCACGTAAAGAGACATGGATCGATCGACGTATAACTGAGAGACGTAGATCTCTCAGTATAAGGTATGTCGATCGATCGACGTCTGACTGAGAGACGTCGATCTCTCATCCAGACATACGTCGATCGATCGACGTCTGACTGAGAGACGTCGATCTCTCAGCAGACATACGTCGATCGATCGACGTCTGACTGAGAGACGTCGATCTCTCAGCAGGCACACGTCGATCGATCGACGTCTGACTGAGAGACGTCGATCTCTCAGCAGACATACGTCGATCGATCGACGTCTGACTGAGAGACGTCGATCTCTCAGCAGGCACACGTCGATCGATCGACGTCTGACTGAGAGACGTCGATCTCTCAGCAGGCACACGTCGATCGATCGACGTCTGACTGAGAGACGTCGATCTCTCAGCTCTGGCACGTAGATCGATCGACGTCTCCAGAATTCAAAATTTTTCAAACGTTGGAACAAAATCCAAGGGAGATTTATGATGTTTTCTCTCTCCAATCTTGCTCAAATTTCTTGTGGACTTTAACCCAACATACTACATGCTTCCTTGACTATTTTAACCATGTCTAAGATTCTCTAGGGTGGCTATCCAAGATCAAATCACTTCATAGGTTGGCTAAAGACTATTTGGGCACTATTTTGACATTTTTGAAGATGAAGACTTGGTGGAAGGCCTCAAAAACGTGGTGAACTTCCTCTATAAATGTAGAAGGCTTGGATGAATCAATTACACACTTTCAACATCATCTAGCTTCATTTTACATTGTTGTATATTTCTCTCATACTTGTAAATTTGTTCAAAGCTTGTCTAGCTTTCTTTGATCTTCATTGTTGTATATTGAGAGAAATAGAGTCAAGCACAAGAGGAACCATAATTATTGATCTCTAGCTTGTGCTTAGACTTGTGGGAAAGTGTGATCCTTACCATATTCCTTCAACCCACTGTGAGAGGTTCTTGAGGGAACTTTTGTTGAAGTTGTGAGGAAGCAAGAAGTTGTTCTTGCTAATAGCTGTAGTTGCTGTGGTTGCACAAGTGTGTTTTGTGCAAGAAGTTGCTGTTGTTGTAGCTTACACTAAAGTGTTAGTGTAAGTGTTGCTGTGGTTGTTCTTATTGTTCATAATAAGAAGAGTAGTTGTTGAAAATCCACTTTGGAAACAAAGTGGTAGTGGAGTAGAATCATTTACGATTCGAACCACTCTATATCCGGTGTACTCTTTCATTGTCTCTCATCTCCAATTCTTGCTCTGATTTTGAATATCTTTTTGAGTTGAGAAAAACAAGAAAATTCCGCAAAAGAGCCAAACACTCTATTCACCCCCCCTCTAGAGTGTATTTCGGACCTTACAATTGGTATCAGAGCCTAACCTTGATTGCTTGGCCTATCTTTGCAAGTAGCAAGGTTAAAGATCATGGCAATGACAACCTCAACCTCAACCTCTTCATCTTCCAAGCCTACTGCACTATTTTCCGGATCAAACACTAAAGCTCCTATGTTTGATGCCCAAAACTACTCTTTATGGAAATTTCGAATGATCAATCATTTGAAAGGCTGTGGATTTGATATATGGAGAGCTGTTGTCAAAGGAATTGAAGTTCCAATGATTACCAACTCAAAAGGAGAATCAATGTTTAAAGATGAGGATGACTACACCGACGAAGAGAAGATAAAGTTCGCCATCAATGGCAAAGCTTTTGACATTCTCTCAAGTGCGCTTACCACCACTGAGCTCATTAGACTCCAAGGTCTTGAAACAGCCCATGAGGCATGGAAAAGACTTGAAATGATACATGAAGGAACTGAGCAATTAAGAATGGCCAAAAGACTCATGCTCATGAAGGAGTATGAGATGTTCGGAATGAAGAGTGGTGAGAAGATTGAGGAGACAATTGATCGATTCACACGAATAGTGAATCAACTCTCCATGGTTGACAAGAAAATCTCAAACGAAGACCTTGTCTCAAAACTCCTCAACTCTTTGCCAAGAGAATGGACACCCAAAGTCACCGCCATCACTGAATCAAAGAATCTCAAGACTCTCACTCTTGATGAGTTATCCGGTAATCTTCTTACTCATGAGATTCTTATTGATGAACAAAATAGGATGAATCCCATCAAGCCTACACAAACATCACACAAGGGATTGGTGGTAGAGTCCGATGATTCGGATGAGGAAGTTGCCCTTCTTGTAAGAAAATTTAGAAGAATGGCAACTAGAAACAAAGCTCAAGCAAGAAAGTTTTTCAAGAAACCATCTAAAGAAAAAGAAGCAAGTGAAAATTGCTATAGATGTGGTCGACCCGGTCACTTCATTGCCGATTGCCACGTAAAAGAGCCGCAAAAGCAAGAGAAGAAGGTCTTTCCTCAAAAGAAGAAAGCCCTCAATGCGGAGGTAACCACGTGGGATGATCTCCTTTCGGAATCGGAAGGAGAAGAGAGTGAAGATCAAGGTGTTGGACTTGTGGCAATGGTTGAAAATCCAAAGGTTCAACATACTTGTCTTATGGCGATAGAAGATGACCTTGAGGCTCTCAAGATAAATGGAGTAGCCAAAGAAGAAGGAACCAAATGGCTTATGGACAGCGGATGTTCAACTCACATGACCGGAGACAAGACGTTGTTCACCAAGCTCAAGCTCCAAGATGGTGGAACGGTGCATTTTGGCAATGGGAGAGCCAAAATCCTTGGACATGGAGAAATTGGTAATTCATCCTTTACTATTAATAATGTACTATATGTAGAAGGGCTTAAGTATAATTTGATAAGTGTTAGCCAACTATGTGATGCTAATTTTCAAATTGAGTTTGCAAAAAGAAAATGTGTTGTGAAAAAGAACGATAAGATTGTTTTTGAAGCCATTCGTAAAAATGATGTTTACAAATTTAGCACACATGATTTGATATCACAAAATGTTTCTTGCCTAGTTGCCAAAAATGATTTGACTCAACTATGGCATAGACGACTTGGACACATTAGTTTTAAGAATTTCAAAGAGATTTGCAAAAATGAAAAAGTCCAAGGTCTTCCAAAATTAAATTTCGAAAACCATGGCTTATGTGACACTTGTCAAAAGGCAAAACTTGTTAAAACAAGTTTCAAGCCCAAAAGTGAAATCTCCACCACCAAACCCTTACAATTGCTTCATATGGATTTGTATGGGGATATTGGTACAGCAAGCCTAAGTGGAAAACATTACACCTTTGTGGTGGTAGATGACTACTCTAGGTACACTTGGGTAATGTTCTTAGCTAAAAAGAATGATGCATGCCAAGAATTTATGAAGCTTTGTAAAAGATTAGAAAATCAAAGAGAGGACACAATTAAGGAAATTAGAAGTGATAGAGGTGGTGAGTTTGATGGAGAATTTCAAGAATTTTGTGTATCTAAGGGGTATGGACACAATTTCTCAGCTCCAAGAACTCCTCAACAAAATGGTGTTGCAGAAAGGAAGAATAGAACACTTCAAGAAATGAGTAGAGCCATGCTAAACGAATTTGAGTTACCCAAATATTTTTGGGCCGAAGCGGTAAATACCGCTTGTCATGTGATAAATAGAGTTTATTTGAGACCATTTCTCAAAAAGACTCCTTATGAGCTTTGGAAAGGTAGAGTACCAAATATTGGTTATTTCAAAGTTTTTGGTTGTAAGTGTTTTATACTTAACACCAAAGACAACTTGGATAAACTCGACTTCAAAGCGGATGAAGGAATCTTTATGGGTTATGCTCAAAATAGCAAAGCATTTAGAGTATATAATAAGAGAAGTATGAAAGTTGAAGAATCAATCCATGTCAAGTTTAGTGAATTTATTGATGATAAGTCAAACGTCAATAATGATGATGATGAAGATGAAATAATTGAAGTAAGTCATATAGAAAAATTTGAGAATCCAAAAGGTGATATTGTCATCGACCTTAGGATTGATCCACTTGAACCTAAGGTTGAAGATGAAGAAGTAGGAGGGGATACCTCAAATTTGCCGGACTCATATAAATATAGAAAAGATCACCCTAAAGAGTTGATTCTAGGTGAAACTAGCCAAGGTGTAATGACAAGGAGAAAATTCAATGAAAATGCCTTCATTTCACAAGTTGAGCCTAAAAATATAAAAGAAGCAATAAATGATGAAGATTGGGTATTAGCTATGCAAGAAGAATTAAATCAATTTGAAAGAAGTGATGTGTGGGAATTAGTTGCTAAACCTAGTGATCATCCCGTAATTGGCACTAAATGGGTATTTAGAAACAAAATGGATGATAAAGGAAACATCACTAGAAACAAAGCTAGGTTAGTAGCCCAAGGCTATAGGCAAGAGGAAGGCATAGACTACGATGAAACTTTTGCCCCCGTGGCTAGGTTAGAAGCTATTAGGATGTTATTAGCATATGCATGCTATAAGGATTTCAAACTATATCAAATGGATGTGAAATCCGCATTCTTGAATGGAATAATTCAAGAAGAGGTTTATGTAGCTCAACCTCCGGGGTTTGAAAATCATGATTATCCAAATCATGTTTTTAGACTCAAAAAGGCCCTTTATGGACTTAAACAAGCTCCTAGGGCTTGGTATGATAGATTAAGTAACTTCCTACTTGAAAACGAGTTTTCAAGAGGAAAAGTCGACACTACTCTTTTTATTAAAGAACAAGGAAACCATCAATTGCTTGTTCAAATTTATGTGGATGATATCATATTTGGTGCTACTAATGATTCTCTTTGTAAGCATTTTGCTAAATTGATGGAAGGAGAATTTGAAATGAGCATGATGGGTGAACTCAACTACTTTCTTGGTCTACAAATCAAGCAAACTCAAGATGGAGTGTACATATCTCAAACAAAGTATACGAAGGATTTGCTCAAGAAGTACAAATTCGAGGATGGAAGAAGTGTGAGCACTCCGATGAGCACAAGTACAAAGCTTGACAAAGACGAAAAAGGAAAGCCGGTTGAGGTAACAAAATATAGGGGTATGATTGGTAGTTTACTTTATTTGACTGCTAGTAGGCCGGATATTTTGCATGCTGTGTGCTTATGTGCTAGATTTCAAAGTATGCCTAAGGAATCGCATTTAGTTGCCATTAAACGTATCTTTAGGTATTTAAAAGGAACTTTGAACTTTGGATTGTTTTATCCCAAAAATGGATGTTTTGATTTAAGAGGGTATAGTGACTCTGACTATGCCGGAAACCTTGTTGATAGGAAAAGCACGTCCGGAACATGTCAATTTCTTGGAGATTGCTTAGTTTCTTGGTTTTCCAAGAAACAAAATAGTGTGTCACTTTCAACGGCGGAATCCGAATATATATCGGCCGCTTCATGTTGTGCACAACTACTTTGGATGACAAACACATTGAATGATTACAATGTTAAGTTTGATAAAGTTCCCATCTTATGTGATAATACCTCAGCCATAAGTATAGCACAAAACCCGGTTCATCATAGTAGAACAAAACACATTGAAGTCAGGCATCACTTCATAAGAGATTGCATCCAAAAAGGTTTGGTATGTATTGAGTTTGTTTCAACAAATGACCAATTGGCAGATATCTTTACCAAATCTCTTCCCACCGAGACATTCGAATCAATTAGAACAAGATTAGGAATGATAAACATCAGTTAAGGGGATGAAAAATGGAAAACCCAAAATAGGGGGCACGTCGAACGATCGACGTGTCTAAAACGAGAGATCGACGTACGTCGATCTCTGACATCGATCGATCGACGTACGTCGAACTCTGACGTCGATCGATCGACGTCATCGAATTCTGCAGCTATAAATTTCTGCAGAAACGCAACCCTCCCTCATTTCTTCCCTGTTCCAGCAGCAAAACCCTAAGAGAGCAGCCGTTTTTTTCTCTTCCAAAAACGTTTCTCTCTTCAAATTCATCTCCAAATCAAGATCTAACTCATTTCTACTCTTAAATCTTGAGTTCCTCCCTTGAAATCTTCCATTTCAACCTAAAATCCCCAAAATTTCAAATCCAAAAACTGTTCTAGCCCTAAAAATTCTCCTCAAATGTCTTCAAGAAGCAAGAATACAACCAAGAGACCAAGATCCTCTAGGGGTGAAGGTTCAAGCTCTTCTCGTGGTCAATCCTCTCAACCTAGAAGAAAGCAACCTATGGATGAAAGTGGGGCTCAAGTACTTGAAGAACTTAGGAGTGAGTTGACCCTCTCAAACTTCCCTTGGGTCAAAACCAAAGATGCAAAGGATGCTTTGGAGGAACCCCTAATCCCTGGGCACGTAAGTTATATCTCTAGACATTCTCAAAATTTGTTTAATAAGTGGGAAGATGATCAGAGAGCCACTATCCCACTCAAATTGCTTAGAATAAACGATATTCTAAGCAATGATGAACTAAAAGACATCATTGAGTGGTTAGATTTTCAAGAGTGGAGGAGTATTTGGAATCAACAAGAGATGCTAAAAATGTCCACTACGTATACAAGGCTTTTTTATGCAAACTTATGGATTGAGTATTTGAATGGTATTCCTTTTGCTCTAAACTCGGTTATTGATGGGCATCATTTGAGGTTAACAATTGCAAAAATCTGCAATTTGATTGGTGTGCCAAATGAAGGATACTATGAGTTTGATGTTTGGAAATGGGATACGGCTAGGTGGAAGGTTTCCGAAGATGAGGTAAAAACCTTCTTAGGTTTTCATCCTAGTAAAAACACTAATGATATGCCTTTGGTTTACCGTACCCTTCTTGCCATTGTTACATTCTGTGTCAATGGTAAATCTGCCAAATTGCCTAGTAACCTCGACTTTTACATAGCATATAGAATAGCTAACCGAGAGAAGGTTAACTTTGGAAACCTTTTTATGACGAACGTAGTGGAGGCCGCAACCAAACAAAACAAGGCCCTTCCCTACAGTAATCTTATCTATAGAATGCTTGTGAAGTCGGGAATTTATGTGGATGATATGGATGTTGACAATATAACGCACAAAGACTACTATGACAAAGTCAACATCCAACAAATCCTGAAATCTAGAAAAGAGGCAATGAGGAAAGAGCAAGAGGAAGAACGAGATGAAGAAGAAGACATTCCGGATGAGGCACCCATTCCGGAACCGGAGACACAAGCTCAAACAAGTCACTTAAGCTCAAATGTCCCGGAACTCCAAGCTCAAGTCCTCAGTCTTCAACAGGAGGTTGGTGAGCTAAAAGGCAAAGTGACGGTGCATGAATCACGATTTGCCAAGTTCAAAGCCAAAATGAAAGCGTGTATTCCTGGACTTACGTTTTCGTCTGATGAAGACTAGATGATTTTTTTTCCCCTATTCTAGCGAAGTTCTGTGTTGAAACTTGGTGTGCTTTAACTTTACTATTGTTTGATGCTTTCAAAAAGGGGGAGAATGATTTAAGTATTGTTTTGACTCATTTCGACTAATTGGTATTATGGCTTATTTACATTGTTGGCATTATGGTTGTCTTGATTTGGTGGCATTGTTGGTATCATTGGCATTGTTGGGTTCTTGGTATATTTGATTATTTTTTTGCTTGATGAAAAAATGGCATGTTGCTTAAGTGGCTTATGTGTTACAATGGTAAAGTGCTTTTGGCAAAAAGTTTGAAAAATTGTTGATTGGTTGAGGGGGAGCAAATGTAAGGAAGAGTATTTTGATTGGGTTCAAAATTGATTTTTTTTAAAGTAAAGAGTGCATATACTTAGGGGGAGATTGATGCTTTTCAAATTTTGAAACATTCAGACAATTGAAACGGAGCAAAAACTTTTTAGAATCGTGGTTTTGAAATCATCAAAAAGGGGGAGATTGTAAGATTATAAAATGTTTTGATGATATAAAAAGATGTTTGATTTCACACCCTAAGTTCAAAATAAATTAAACATGTGCGAAACGTAAAGTTCTCATAGACCGGTTGAAAAACACGTCATCCCCTCAGGTACCACATGACAAGATCCATGAAAAACTTGGAAAACGTTTGAGATCTTAGATCCACGTAAAGAGACATGGATCGATCGACGTATAACTGAGAGACGTAGATCTCTCAGTATAAGGTATGTCGATCGATCGACGTCTGACTGAGAGACGTCGATCTCTCATCCAGACATACGTCGATCGATCGACGTCTGACTGAGAGACGTCGATCTCTCAGCAGACATACGTCGATCGATCGACGTCTGACTGAGAGACGTCGATCTCTCAGCAGGCACACGTCGATCGATCGACGTCTAACTGAGAGACGTCGATCTCTCAGCAGACATACGTCGATCGATCGACGTCTGACTGAGAGACGTCGATCTCTCAGCAGGCACACGTCGATCGATCGACGTCTGACTGAGAGACGTCGATCTCTCAGCAGGCACACGTCGATCGATCGACGTCTGACTGAGAGACGTCGATCTCTCAGCTCTGGCACGTAGATCGATCGACGTCTCCAGAATTCAAAATTTTTCAAACGTTGGAACAAAATCCAAGGGAGATTTATGATGTTTTCTCTCTCCAATCTTGCTCAAATTTCTTGTGGACTTTAACCCAACATACTACATGCTTCCTTGACTATTTTAACCATGTCTAAGATTCTCTAGGGTGGCTATCCAAGATCAAATCACTTCATAGGTTGGCTAAAGACTATTTGGGCACTATTTTGACATTTTTGAAGATGAAGACTTGGTGGAAGGCCTCAAAAACGTGGTGAACTTCCTCTATAAATGTAGAAGGCTTGGATGAATCAATTACACACTTTCAACATTATCTAGCTTCATTTTACATTGTTGTATATTTCTCTCATACTTGTAAATTTGTTCAAAGCTTGTCTAGCTTTCTTTGATCTTCATTGTTGTATATTGAGAGAAATAGAGTCAAGCACAAGAGGAACCATAATTATTGATCTCTAGCTTGTGCTTAGACTTGTGGGAAAGTGTGATCCTTACCATATTCCTTCAACCCACTGTGAGAGGTTCTTGAGGGAACTTTTGTTGAAGTTGTGAGGAAGCAAGAAGTTGTTCTTGCTAATAGCTGTAGTTGCTGTGGTTGCACAAGTGTGTTTTGTGCAAGAAGTTGCTGTTGTTGTAGCTTACACTAAAGTGTTAGTGTAAGTGTTGCTGTGGTTGTTCTTATTGTTCATAATAAGAAGAGTAGTTGTTGAAAATCCACTTTGGAAACAAAGTGGTAGTGGAGTAGAATCATTTACGATTCGAACCACTCTATATCCGGTGTACTCTTTCATTGTCTCTCATCTCCAATTCTTGCTCTGATTTTGAATATCTTTTTGAGTTGAGAAAAACAAGAAAATTCCGCAAAAGAGCCAAACACTCTATTCACCCCCCCTCTAGAGTGTATTTCGGACCTTACACAAGTCCTCTATATGGCATTCAAGGCTTGGACACATGTCAATCTCTAGGATGAAAGAAGTTCACAAGAAGAATCCTGCAGTTAATATTCCTTCAGTTTTTCCCCATGCCACATATGTGCCGTTGCTAGACAAAAGAAACATCCATTTCCTATTTCAGTTTCTAAATCTGTTTCTATTTTTTCATTGATTCATGTTGACATATGGGGTCCATATAGATACCCTACCATGTATCATAAATGTTATTTCCTTACTATAGTGAATGATTTCAGTAGATACACATGGGTTTACCTAATGAAAGCAAAATCTGAAACTAGAGGGATTTTGCAAAGCTTCTACACTTATGTTGCTGTTTATTTTGAAAAGAACATTAAGACCATTAGAACAGATAATGGCCTTGAGTTTAAGATGAATGATTTCTTTTCTGATAAAGGAATTGTGCATCAGACAATTTGTGTCTATACCCCTGAATAAAATGGCCTAGTTGAGAGAAAATATCAACATATCTCGAACGTGGCTGAGGCCTTAAAATTTCAATCCAATGTTCCTATACAGTATTGGGGTTTTTGCATACAACATGCAGTATACCTAGTTAACCTCACTCCCTCACCAATCCTAGCCAATAAAACACCATTTGAACAGTTGTTCTCAAAACCCCCTTCATATCTAAGCCTGAAGATCTTTCGATGCTTAGCCTTTGCCCTTGATACCCAGCATAACAAAGGCAAGTTTGATCCCAGGTCCAAGAGATGCCTGTATCTTGGACAATCACATACTTCATAAGGTTATATATCACAAGATCTAGTCACCAAAGATGTGACAGTTTCAAGAAATGTTGACTTTGATGAGCAATGTTTTCCTTTTGTGCCTGTTCCTTCTGGGCAACAGTCAGTTCTTTCACATCATCCACCCGGACAGAATCATAATGAATTAATTCCCTCTAATAATTCTTCCAATTTTGATCTCTTTAACTCCTCCACAGATCATGCCACTCTACAGCCACTTGACATCACAGATACATACCTGCCATCCTCTATATCCCAAGCCTCATCCTTTGAAACTAGTCATATACGTGGAAGTCAGCTTTCTTCACCTCCTCTATCTTCACCCTCATCACATGATTCCACATCATGTCAGCAACCAATTCCAATTACCTCCATAGATATTGAGATACCCATTCCTTCAAGCAGCAGACCTGTTAGACAGAAAAAGGTTCTTTCATACCTACAATAGTATTACTGCAATCACTTTCTAAATCACTCTGTTCCCCATTCAGCACAACAGCCCAGTACCATTCATCCTTTGAGTCATTGCTTCTCTCTCTAATCACTAAAACCTAAGTATAAGGCATATGTTTTAGCTTCTGCTATGCATACAGAACCAGCAAACTACTTAGAGGCAGCTAGTTCCTCAGCTTGGCAGGAGGCTATGCAAGCGGAGATTGCAGCACTTGAAGCTAATACCTGGAAATTGATGCATTTGCCACCTGGAAAGCAAGCCATTGGGTGCAAGTGGATTTACAAGATCAAATTCCTAGCATATGGCACAGTAGACAGGTATAAGGCTAGGTTGGTGGCGAAGGGGTACACACAACAATACATGATTGATTATCAAGAAACATTCTCACCTGTGGCAAAGATGACAACTGTGAGAATGGTATCAGCCCTAGCATCCAGTAAAAACTGGCATATCCATCAACTGGATGTCAATAATGCCTTCCTGCATAGAGATTTGCATGAAGAGATATACATGGTACCTCCTTTTGGTTTAAATGTGGATGATCCTGGTCTTGTATGTAAGCTGGAGAAGTCTCTAGATGGACTTAAACAGGCTAGCCGTGAATGGAATGCCAAACTCACCAGTTTCCTACTGTCAAAGGGATTCACAAAGTCCAAAAATGACTATACACTGTTTTACAGCACCACTAGGAGTCATTTTCTTTTGCCACTGATATACGTGGATGACATTATCCTTGCCTCTTCTAGTTTGTCATCAGTTCAGCACCTCAAGTCTGAACTACACTCTTAATTCAAAATCAAAGATCTTGGTGACCTTAGATACTTTCTGGGTATTGAAGTAGCTAGGTCACAGGGGGGCTAGTGATAAATCAAAGGAAGTACGCCCTTGAGTTGTTGGAGCAAACTGGTTTCCTAGGTTCCAAGCCAGTCAAAACACCTATGGAAACTAATGCAATACTATCACATGATGATTCTCCAAGGATATCAGATGTTTCTACATACAGGAACTTGATTGGTAAGCTTATTTACCTCACCATAACCAGGCCTGACATTGCATTTCCAGTCCAACAACTGAGCCGGTTTTTGGATTGCCCTACACAAGATCACCTAAAAGCATCACATAGACTTCTGAGGTTCATTAAAGGCACAACAAGGCAGGGCCTTTTGTTCCCTTCCAACACAGAGCTTAAATTGAGGGCATTTGCAGATTCTGATTGGGCAAGATGTACAGAGACTAGAAGGAGTGTCACGGGTTATTGTGTGTTCCTAGGAGATTCATTGATCTCATGGAAGGCCAAGAAGCAAACGAACGTATCAAAATCCTCCCCAGAAGCTAAATATAGAGCCTTAGCCTCCTTGGTGTGTGAAGTACAATGGTTGTTATACTTAGTTGAAGATTTGCAGATAAGAGATCAAGAGCCAGTCGAAGTGTTTTGTGATAGAAAGAGTGCTATGCACATAGCAGAAAACCCGGTGTTCCATGAAAGAAAAAAACACATAGAAATAGATTGTCACATTGTTAGAGAGAAGGTGCAAATAGGGGTGATCAAGTTGATGCCCGTTAGAACTGAATTGCAGGTTGCAGACGCCTTTACAAAGGCACTGGATTTAAGGAGACTAGAACGCTTAGTTAGAACCTTTGGAGCATGTAACATATACAGCAAGCTTTGCTTGAGGGGGGGGGTGTCAAAGAAGGGATAGGAAAGCAGCTGGCAGGACTAACTGACATTTGGTCGAACAGGCCATCTTGCGATGGAAACACAACTGCATAAGATGGTTGGAGCAGATGTGAGGCTGATGAATGAAGTATGGCAGTTATAGGTTTCGTGTGGAATTGAAATTAGCGGGTTAAAGATAGGCTAGCATGTGATAATCAGTTACAGCAACGGAGGTGCGTTTTGGCAGCTTGGTGCGCTGCGAGGACGGAAGGAAGAAGACGCAATAGTTGGCGGGAAGTTTTAAAAGGAGTAAAATGACGATTATGTCCCTGGTTAATAAATTGAAGACAGACAGTTATTTGTACAATCTTGTAGTTTTGCTTTCTTCTTCTTCAACAATAAAAGGCGCCCTGTATCCATTTTTTAACGATGATATGAAATTGATTCCTCCAATTTTTCCTCTAGCTTCTCAGAGCAATATTACTTTCTCCCTCTAGTTTTTATTTCTTCTCTATTCTGTATGTTAGATCAAATTTCTTGTTTGATTCGTATGATAATGTTGATTTGTTTTATATGAGAAAATTGACATCGGGTCTTCTATTTTTCTTTTTCACTAAAGAAGAAATAAATTACAGCAAACAGCCTTTCCCAAATTTAGCCGCCTTCATTTAAGAAGGTTGGCTTAGTTGGTTCGTATTTCTCTCTTCTATCTGTAAATACAAACGTTTAGAATTCGGCGAAGCCAGTAAACTGAATGATATAAGATATACACTTCACTAGAAACGGTAATTTGCCTAGTGTTCTTATCAATATGGAAAAATTAAATCGTTTTATTGTTTTGTTTCATTTGGAAACACCGAATATAAAAAGCGTTCTGAATACATTAGGCACCTGCGGTTGCGCATAATCCAGAGAAAGACCAGATTGCTCCGCAATCTGATGTACGCAGCCTTACCCTATACTTTAGGCAAGATGCTATTTCCGCGATTCGAACATGTAACCTTAAAACCACAAATATTAACATTTGCTTACACGTTAGGAATATATTCAAATATCCAATGCCGAATATTATGGGTATTATATAACATTGATAATCCTGTAAAACGAACAAGTGATAGAAGTCTCCATCTTATGGTCTTTTGACTCTAGAAATGCTATTATTTTAATCGCTTCTTTTTTGTACATTCATCGTAATAATGTCGGTATGCAGTTTCATTATCATATCACATATTTGGTTCAACTTATTTTTGTACATTCATCGTAGTAATGCCGGTATGAAGTTTGATTATCATATCACATGAGTGGCTCAAAGTCATAGAACCTGACGTAAATACAATAGTTTCTCTATTAATATGCGGCATTTGTATGGGATAATACGAAGTTTTTATGAGAGGAATACATTAAACTGGTAGCCGCTTTTACATTTCACAAAATTAACTAGTACATATACATACAACTTAAAGCTTAACCACTGCCAAGAAAATTACCGATCTAAATAAAATAATCAGAATAATTGCAATGCATTACATGTAATACAAGGGTAACAATAGAACCTTCAACCAATCAAACTTAAAAAAAAAACTAAACTGGCATTTATTTCCTTTGCTATGACCTTCGGTTCCAAAAATTTTAAACAATTTAAAGAAAAAGAGTAAAAAAGATAATCAAAACGAGTCGATAAACTATGATGTATGAATATTGACAGAAATACCAAGATGTGCAATAACATTTATCATTAGATCTCATTTGATATTTAAAATGATCTAATATATATACATATTTAACGTGGATATAAATGGCCATTTAATTTCTCAAGTTTGATGAGGACAATATATTGATTTATGTTATTATTATGGAAAAATCATAATTTATGTTCTAAATTATACGTAGTTGTCAAAATCCGTATCAAATCAAAAACTAACGATCAATTTCATTAGAGTGTAATGATCAAGGAACAATTGCAGAAAAGAAATTCAAACTATGCGGAAGAACACTATGGCGCCAAAGTAACGACCTCAACTTTAGGAAGAAGAAAAGAAAATTCAGAGAACTTTATTCTGCTTAATACTTGAATGTACAACCAATACATGTATTTATACTAATCCAAAGAACTATCTAGAAACCGAAAATGACACGTGAGAAATGAGCTGGCTTGCTGCTGCAGCAATAGCTTCTGCAGCACGGCGCCAAGGCACGCTGCCGTATGTCACCCGTGCCAGCCTCATAAGGTCCTGCGCACCAAGCGTGCCAAGCATGTTACTCGTGCCATACGTGCCAAGACTCAAGTTTCGTCCCCCTAGCCAGACATGCCATCCATGCCGTACGTGCCAAGACTCAAGTTTCATGCTGCCATCCGTACCAAGACTCAAGCACCGTGCCAACCACAAACCATGACTAGCCATCAACCAATGCCTTCAGACTAAGTCACAAACTACTTCGTCTTGTGATTTCCTTTACCTTGCAACACTTCATCTGCATCTTTAACAAGTGTGTCCAAATTGATATATAACTATTCAATTTTTAGGGTCCATTTTAAAGTTTCTAAAATTGTTCTGTATTTACTCCAATTAGCATAATCGGTTATTGTCTTCATGGAACCGCTGCCGCCGCCAGCTCTAACTCCACCGCGGTCCTCCCTCTTCTTCTTTGGTAAAAGAACAAAGATAAGAAAATGGAGGAAAACAAAAGTGAAGCTTTGTAACAATGCCGTTGCTTCCTCACAGGAAGTCGGCCCTTCCTTTTCGTATATATTGATGATAACTCAATCAAAAGTTTGTTACAGGATATCAGACAAAATACAAATTCAAACAAATCAAATATTGATGGATGAGGGTAAGAATAATATATTTAAATTTAATCTAGTGTTAGTTGGGTTTATCCTTATCCTCTTGATATGCTTCAATACGCCCCCACAAAGTCAACGGTGGTTGACTAACGTTGAGTTGTGTCGTAAGGTAAGGAATCGTCGTGAGACTAGCGGTTTGGTGAGAATGTCCGCGAGCTGGTCTTGAGTGCAGCGATAACACACTTTGAGGCTTCCATTCGCGACGCGATCTTGTACAAAGTGAAAGTCGATCTCAATATGTTTGGTCCGCGCATGGAAGACTGGATTGGATGATAGATATGTCGCACTGATATTGTCACACCAAAGGACGGGGGGTCGCGGTAGATGAAACCCGAGCTCACGCAGGAGAGATTGAAGCCAAAGGAGTTCGGCTGCAGCGGCCGCTAGAGCACGATATTCAGATTCTGTATTAGAGCGAGAAACGGCTTGTTGTTTGCGGGAGCTCCACGATAGTATATTCGTCCCAAGAAATGTGCAGTAGCCGGTTGTGGACTTGCGGTCATCGGGGCAGCCAGCCCAATCAGCATCGGAATATGCTTCGAGATTCGGAGATCTACTGCGGCGCAACACTAGGCCGTGGGTGATGGTGTGTTTTAGATACCGAAGAATGCGTTTGACTGCCTGCCAATGTAATGTGGTTGGGCGATGCATAAACTGACAGACTTTGTTGACGGCGAAGGAGATATCAGGGCGAGTGAGAGATAGATACTGTAATGCACCAACTGTGCTGCGATATTGAGTTACATCAGAAAGTGGGTCTCCTGAGAATAACGTTAATGTGTGCGCGGTGCTCATCGGGGAAGTAATGGGCTTGGCATGTTCCATATTTGTTCGCTTGAGAAGGTCCAAGATGTAGCGTTGTTGAGTGAGGAATAAGCCGTCCGACGTAGGTAAGACTTCGACGCCGAGAAAATAATGGAGGCGGCCAAGATCCTTGATAGCAAAGTCGTTACATAAACATGAAAGTAGTGTCGCTATAGCCTTGGAATGGGAACCAGTGATGATAATGTCGTCGACGTAGATAAGGATGTAGATAATAGTATCAGCAGATGTGTAGATAAATAAAGACGAGTCGGATTTGCTGCCAAAGAATCCGAGTTCTAGAAGACGATTGCTTAAGCGAGAAAACCACGCACGTGAAGCTTGTTTTAAGCCATAGAGAGATTTGCGTAACTTACACACATGATCGGGATACTGTGGATGTATAAAGCCAGGCGGTTGTGACATATAAACTTCCTCGTCAAGAAATTCGTGAAGAAAGGCATTTTGGACGTCGATTTGATGAAGGGGCCAGCCTCGAGATACGGCGATGGAAAGAACGGTGCGGATGGTAGTAGGATTGACCACAGGGCTGTAGGTATCATGATAATCAACCCCCGGTTGTTGATGAAAACCTTTTGCTACGAGACGAGCTTTGTAGCGATCTAAAGTGCCATCCGCCTTGCGTTTCATTTGGAAAACCCATTTGCAACCTACAATATTCATTTGTAAATATGGGATTTGGCTCTTGTACGCATGGGATGAATATTTTGCTGAGGGGCTGGAGGTGGGGTAGACGCCGGGGAGAGTGGGGACTGTTGGGATGGGAATGGCGGGGAGGATTCAGCTGAGGGTGGGAGATGTGGTGGGCTGGCGGGTCCAGCAGTTGGGGATGGTGCACGGCTGGAGGGTGGCGCGGGAAGGAGAGGGAGTTGAACAGTGGTGGTTGTAGGAGGGGAAGAGGGTGTTTGGCGGGTGAGTGATGTGTGGGGAAAGGAAGTTTCATCAAAGACGACATTGCGAGAGATGTAGATTTTTCCCGAGACAGGATCAAGACATTTGTACCTATGATGGTTAGGACTATAACCAAGGAATAGACAGGTGGTTGAACGAAATTGCACCTTGTGGCGGTTATACGGACGGAGTAAAGGCCAACATGCATAGCCAAAAGTTTTGAGAAAGGTGTAGTCGGGTGGTTTTTGAAGGAGGATTTCGTAAGGAGATTTGTTGGAAAGATTAGGGGTTGGTAGGCGGTTGATAAGATAGCACGCAGTACTGAAGGCATCAGCCCAATAGTGGTGTGGTAAGGACGTATGACTTAAGAGTGTGAGACCTGTTTCAACAATGTGACGATGTTTTCTTTCGACGGAGCCGTTTTGTTGATGTGTGTGAGGACATGAGAGTCGATGTATAATGCCGATGGACTGAAGAAGGGGTTGTAATTTTTGGAATTCTCCGCCGTTATCAGTTTGAAGCGTTTTAATTTTGCAATTGAAGTAGCGTTCAACAGTTGGATAAAACTGAGTAAATACACGAAGAACATCAGACTTGAGATGTAAGGGAAATAACCACGTGTAACGACTAAAGTCATCAACAATGCTAAGATAATAGCGTTCTCCATTTATTGAAGCAATCGGGGAAGGACCCTATACATCAGCAAATAAAAGTTCTAATGGAAATTTAGATTTATTGGGGGAGGGAGGAAAAGGAAGTTGATGGCTTTTGCCTTGTTGACAGGAGGGACACACAGCAGGTGGTTTGCTGGGGTTGACAGGAAGCTTAAACTTGGACACAACTCGTCGAACAGTTCGAATGGCAGGATGACCTAAACGTCCATGCCAGGCATTGAGAGTGGCACGTTCACCGATGTAGGCGTGATGGAGATTGGGAGTGGAGTGACGCGTGTAGAAAGAGTAGAGGCCGGCATTACTCGGTCCGCGATGGAGGGTGCGTCCCGTGACTTGATCCTTCACACAGAAAAAGGTTGGGTGAAACTCAAGATAACAATTGTTATCTTTAGTAAATTGTTGTACAGAAAGTAGATTTTTGGTGATGTGTGGTACGCATAAGACATTATGGAGTGCAAAGTGACGTGAGGAAGTAGGAAGGGAAGCAGAACCTGTGTGAGAGATGGGGAGGGTGGCGCCATTACCAAATTGCACTTTGTCTGATCCCAGATACTCCTCAGAATGAATATTAAGATTGCTAAGATCAGGAGTGAGATGATTCGATGCACCAGTGTCAGGATACCAATTAGTGTCATGGAAGGTTGGCGTGGAGATGAAAGCCGCAGGAGAGAGAGAGGATTCACCGTGGTAGGCATGATTGAACCTGTTATAACACTGAAGAGCAGTATGGCCAGTTTTATTGCATACCTGACATATGGGGCGATTTGGATCAGCCCCATCGGTTTGAAAGTGGCTGGAGGGTGCAAAGCTTCGACCTCCACGTGCGCGTCCGCGGTGCCCACAGGAAGAAAATTGTGGCGGACGCGAGGATGCCCCACGGCCCCGTCCAGGCTGGGAGCCTCTACCGCGGGTTTGACGTGCCAGGTTTGCCGTGGGAAACCCCTCCTGTGAGGGTAACACATGCTGTTCTAGGCGGGATTCATGAGCTAGGAGATGACCGTACGATTCATCAGTTGTGAGAGGATCCACTCGTGTGGTAACAGAAGTAACAAAGGGATCATAGTCGGGTCCAAGACCTGCAAGAATATATGACGTAATTTCAAAGTCCTTGAGTGGTTGGCCGGCGGCAGCTAGTGTATCCGCAAGAGTCTTGATTTTCTGGAAATATTCGGTGATGGAGAAGTTGGCTTTCTTAGCTCTGGCGAGCTGATAGTGAATCTGCATGATTCGGGCTCTGGACTGGGAGGTGAACATGCGTTCAAGTGTCACCCAAAGATCACGGGAAGTGGTACAGCCAACGACTTGGGAGAGTACCCCTTCTGTAAGGGAGGAAAGAAGAGTACTGAGTATTAATTGGTCTTTCTGTACCCAAGCAAGATATTCTGTATTTTCAACGGGAGTTGTTGAGTTGCTGCTCCCAGTGGACATCGCAGGAGGTGGCGGCATGGTGCCATCAAGAAAGCCAAAGACTTTCTGGCCACGTAGATAAGGCACGATTTGTGCTTTCCAGAGTAGAAAATTGTCCTTGTTAAGTTTGACAGTCACTATGCTTGGTGAGTGAACAAAGGACGGGGCGATGGGTGTAGTGGTGTTTGCGACGGAACTAGGGTTTTCAGTGGAAGAAGATGCATCAGCCATTGATGTGGGTCTTAGGCTCTGATACCATAAAAGAGAATTTGATAAGAAAATGGAGGAAAACAAAAGTGAAGCTTTGTAACAATGCCGTTGCTTCCTCACAGGAAGTCGGCCCTTCCTTTTCGTATATATTGATGATAACTCAATCAAAAGTTTGTTACATGATATCAGACAAAATACAAATTCAAACAAATCAAATATTGATGGATGAGGGTAAGAATAATATATTTAAATTTAATCTAGTGTTAGTTGGGTTTATCCTTATCCTCTTGATATGCTTCAATACAAAGAGCCTGCACTTATATTTTACGCCGTTGTGCCACCATGCTTCTCTGCTGAAGTAATTAACATAGGATACAGAAACATATGGTTTTTGTTTACAGTAGCATTAAAGATAAGGGGCACTGTTCTTGGGATCTCTTGCGAGGTTCGATGTTTGAACACTTGTTGGATGATGCAAGAGTTGCTACAATTGAAGGATGTCAATGTTGAGCATTTCTGCATGATGAAGAGATAATGATGGAAAGTAACAGAAAAAGAAGATGCCTAACGCGTATTGGTGCTAATTAGTTATAACTTGCCTAATCTGGCACAAATCAAATCATGATCTTATCTTGGATGATATTTTGTTATTGTAGAAATAGGCAGGAATGTACTATTTATACTGGTTGTACAAAACATTATTACTCAATGAAAAAGAGGATACATATAGAGTCGGGGGTCTCACTGGAAGCAGACTCTCTATCCCTTGGGACAGATGTATTGTTTGCCTACCACTTACCTTCCCCAGACCTTAGCGATAACTTTTGTTGTCGTTCGAATACACTGGGTACGGATGATGATGATGACGACGACTCAATGAAAAAGAAACATATCTTTCATTCATCAAAAAATTGTTTCTTTATGGTATCAGAGCAGATTCTAATACTAAAGACTCTGAAAACCAGCTTCGTCATCATCCCACAAAGAAATCGGGTGGACTGACAAACCAAACCAGCAGCAAACAACCCAGAAAAAAAAAATATATCCTTAGGGACTCAGATATCATCATCAGAGTCTCCCATACCCATCTCAGCCAGAAAAATCAGAAATTACCCTTGAGACTCAAAAATCATCATCATTGTCCCTTAATACAAGTCTCAGCCAAATAACAAAGAACAAGTTACCTGTTCAGATCACTATTATCGAAGTATGGCTGAAGAAAGTTCAGCCCCAAAGACAGGACCAGCCTTTCAAGACGAATTAACTGTTCAACTCGCGCATCTTCTTCGCCAGAGTCTTGGAACATCAGCCCCCACCACGAATTCTAAAAACCTGACCATAGGAGTCAAATTAAATAGTGAATATTACTCCTAATGGACAACGCTCATCAGAAAAGCCAATGGAGGATGGGGGAGGAGCTCCCACCTTATGGGGGTTCCACCTCCCCCTTCGCATATTGACCCAGATTACAGAAGATGGAAACAAAATGATGAATGTGTTTTCACGTGTCTAATTCAGAATACAGAACCTGCTCTTGTGACAAACGTGTCCCAATACCTAACTGCAAAAGCTCTGTGGGACGGATTGTTCACCACTTACGGATCAAGAACTGACTCACTGCAGGCATTTGACCTACACAAAAGGGCAAATACCCTTTGGCAAGACTCTCACGCCTTAGAGGTGTTGAGAGAAAGTGTTTGAATGATTTACAAATACATGATTTAAATAGTGCGAGTTTACGAAATGCATGACAAAATTATTACTTGACACGCTCTTGTGACATACATGCCTCATATGCTTTATATATATTGTTGCCGTACTAACAAGCCATGAAACATTAAATCTTACATCATATGACAAACATATGTTGTCCTTGAACTATTTTCAGGTGCTGCAATTAATGGACTAAACTAGTTCATTAAGTAAAGTGCTTAAGTTAATGAACTAACTAGTTCATTATATGAAGACATATTTGGAGAAAGCCTAATGGCAACAAAATTGAAAATGGAAAGTCTCCTCATTCATTCCATCTACACACCATTTATACATATTATATATATATATTTATATTTTTTCTAAAAGGCACAATACACATATATTCCGACGTACTACCGACACGTTACATATATTACAAACGTACGTCAATGTCACACCACTATATACACCTTATATTTATGAGTATATTCAGGTCTTATATCATATGATATAAGTCAAGGTGATGAAAAAATTATAACAACACGTTACAAGGTTATAAACCGAAAATTGTCGTATCAGGTGACTACCGAAACTTCACCGACGTGTCACGTACTTGCCATATGAAGATGGCCAGCCCATTTACTTTAAAAATAGCGAAAATTTTCTTGGCTCACATGTTCAAATCAGCCACTAAAGCATTCCATGTTGGCACACACAAATCACCCACAATTTAGGCCAAATTGTGGAGATTTCAAATTCAATTTTGTTTAGCACATGGGGGCGACTTTAAGTCAGCCATTAGAGCTGAATATCTACTTTATTTTATATTTTATGTGTGACATAATATATATGACATGTGCAAAAATTTTGAATTTAATCAGAGAAAAATCACGTAATTGACGAAAGTCAAAAATTCGGTTTTCTACGAACACAACACATGGAACGTTTTTGACATGAGTTGTAACATGTATCTAGACACTTTTTACACGTTCAAGACATATTAAAGTGTTCTAGAAAATTCAAATTAGGACTGATTGGAATTTACCATATATGTGTAGTTATTATGCATTATTTGACAAAGCTTGCTAAAATAAAATTTCAGCACATGCACATTGGTTCTACACGCCATTCTCAGCTATGATGGAGCCAAGATGGAGCTTATTTGGCATCTCAATTGGTGGAGAATATGCCATACAAAGTTAGTGACATAAAAGAGGGAACTAAAGAAGGTAACAATTCAAAAGATTTCAAATAAACCACGTGTGAAAATTCAGCACATGGCAAATGGAGTGGCCGGTTTTTACAATGTAATTGTCTTTAATTTGCATCCCAAAATTGAAGGGATTGAATGGTGATTGTTTGGTAACATTTTGACTACTATTTGGCACATGTTTTATGAGTTTACTTCAGATTTTACAGCTCATTAAAATGATGACAAGTTAGACCAATCATCAAGTGACAAGTAAGCAAGGTCTGTAACTAGGTCTTTAAATCGTTTCAAATCAGAATCTAAAAACAGAAACTGTTTTTAGAAGTGAGGTTTTTGGTTAAAATGTTTTTAAAAACCAAATTTTCCGTACCCACTATTTAGCCCCCCTTCTAGTGGTGCTATACAGGTCATACAGGAGGAAATCTGGAATAAGTTCCTGTCGATTTGGATGACCATAAATATTAAGGATCCGAATCCTATGAAGGATCCAGAAGACATTTGGATCTACAATAAAAAAATTCAAGAACAACGTTTGTTCCAGTTTTTAACCGCAGTAGAGAAAAAATTTGAGCCAGCAAAAAGGGAGATTTTGAAGAGAGAACCACTCCCATCCGTGGAAGTGGCATATGACTTACTCCGGCGAGAGGAGACAGAATATAGATTCTACGCGGTGACCCCTCAGTAGATACATCATTGGGTCTTGGACATGGACTAGCAACACGAAGCAGTGCCACTAGAGGACGATCTGGGTCACAGCGGCGCTCAGACAGTGCCTTATTGCGCCTGGACAAGGATGACAAAGCCAACCTTCGGTATTCCCACTGTTGGAAGAAAAAACACACGAAGGAGACATGCTTCTTCTTCGTGGGTTTTCCAGATTGGTGGAACAACAAAAATCAACCTAGTGGAGCCAGTGTGGGGAAGGGAGCTGCGGCCATGAGCACCTTAGGAGATGCCAGCAGGGACGGAACTCAGACTAAAGAGGAAGAGACCAGGCAGAAGGAGAAATCAAAGGAAGGCTCCAGAACTCTGGAGAAGATGGCCGCAGCATGTTGTAGGGTTGGAATAACTTCCAACCCTGTGTTTTTATACCCCCAAGAAGGGGAAATTGCTCGAGGAGTCCCTCATGAACCTAAACAGTCCGACCTGGTCCCTCCGTCAATTAAAACCGCTCACTAGGCTTCCTTACTTTCCCACAGTGCCATTTCAGCCCCACAATTTTCCAATCCACCATAAAAGGCCTTCTACTCTCACAAAATTACAACCTAGTCCCCCAGTCTACCAAGTCATACCAAGAATGCTCCCAGTCCGTCTCTTTCAACTTGTATGCCCCGAATGACCATACTAAATCTACTCCCTGGATATTTGATTGTGGTGCAGCCGATACCATGAACAATGACCTAAACGACTTTACTCATTTAACTAAACCCTCAAAAACCCATATTGAAATAGCTAACGGTGCACTTGTCTCTGTGAGTGGAGGAGGATGTCTCTCCTCACATGAATTTGACTAATTGTTTATATGTGCCTACTTTATCTTCCAAATTATTATCCATTAGTCATACCACTCAAGAACTTAATTGTGTCGCACTGAAGTACCCACACTACTTTTGCAGGACATGCATACGAAAGGCGATTATTGGGCATGACACTGAGTGTGGAGGCCTCTACTACGTCGATGAAGTTGCTCACAAGGGTCGGTCCATGCGTGCTCACGGTACGGTCCATCGATAGTTATGTTTGTGGCACCGCCGTTTAAGTCACCTCTCTTTTCAATGCCTAAAATTTTTGTTTCATCGCTTGTTTCCCCATGAGACTAATTCTATACAGTGTGATACATGTATTTGCGCCAAGAGTCATCGTACCATGTTTTGCCTGAATAACACTCGGGTTACAAAAAATGTTTTCTTTAGTATATTCGGATGTATGTGGTCCTGCCAATGTGTCAAATCATCATCAATTTCAGTATTTTGTTTTATTCATTGATGATTTTTCTCTCTTCACCTGGGTATACTTCCTTAAGCATAAATCCGACATGCCCAAAAAATTTATTCATTTCTTCCACATGGTACAAACTCAGTATAATACAACCATTCAAATTCTTCGATCTGATAATGGCACATAGTACCTTCCCTTAAAGTCATTCTTCTAAAACCATGGACTTGTTAATCAAACATCCTGCCCTTATATACCCACAACAGAATGGGATTGCAGAATGCAAATACCGAATTATCCTTGACATGACACATGCCATGCTCCTCGAATCTTAGGCTCCTAAATATCTTCGGCCAGATGCGGTAGGTAAAACTGTATATCTTTTGAATCATCTACCTACAAAATCCCTACAACATAAAACCCCTCTCTAGATGTTAGCCACTTAGACTACTATTCCATCCATAATAACTCTACCTCCCTGTATCTTTTGGTATTCTGTCTATGTTCACATCCAAAAACTTGAACGATCCAAGCTTGATTCGTGTGCCGAAAAATGTGTGTTTGTTGAGCATGCGAGTCACCATAAAGGCTATCGATACTATAATCCATCTACTCGCCGCCTATATATTACTATGGACTATTTCTTTACTTAGTCAGACTATTATTTTGCACCGCCAGTTGGGTCTCAGGGAGAGAGTATAAGTGAGCTGTCCTCCTTCGAGTGGTCACACAACCTTGACTGCACGGGGACTATCCAACAGGAGCAAGCAGGTGGCGCCACTGAGCTGACTACAATCAATGATTTGAGGTTGAAGAGCTAGTTCTCACTCCTGAGATGTCTACTTTGGAACATATTCTACAAGAGGTAAGCATCCTACCTGATGACTTGAATACTGAGCCTTATGAACATAGTCCTCTTGAACAACAAGAATGAGTTCTTCTGCCAAGAATTAACAAGGGAGTTCCACCAGAACGGTATTCGCCAGAACTAGTGTCCCGACCACCAAGACATTCTATCTTGTGGAGTAGAGTCTTACTGACAACATTGTATCAGAAGCTATTCCTCGAACAGTCCAGGAGGTTAGTAGAAAAGCAGAATGGTGGGAGGCAATGGCACTTGAGATGGAGGCAGTAATGAAAAATAGGATATGGGAAAAGTGGGTACTTCTGGAAGGAAAGAGGACAGTAGATTTTCGATGGGTACATACAATAAAATACAGCGCAGATGGAACAATTGGACGGTATAAAGCACGGCTCATTGCAAAAGGGTACACGCAGACATATGGCATTGACTACTCAGAAACCTTTTCATCAGTCGTGAAGATTGACACGATCCGGGTATTATTTTCTATAGCTGCAAACAAAGATTGGCTTCTATATCAATTTGATGTAAAAAATGCATTTCTACATGGTGAGCTGAGAGAAGAAGTGTATATGGAAGCACCCCCAGGGTTCTCAGGAGAGTTTCAGAAAGGCGAGGTATGTAAGCTAGAAAAGGCTTTATATGAACTCAAGTAGAGTCTGCAGGCATGGTTTGGAAGATTCACTGTATCTATGAAGAAAAACGGGTATAGATAGAGCAATATAGACCATACTCTATTCTTTAAGAGAAGGGGAGAAATGATCATGTGCCTAATCACATATGTTGATGACATGATAATTATAGACGATGACGGTAAGGAGATCACGTGGCTCCGAGAGAGACTATTTGCGGAATTCGAAATGAAGGACTTTGGAACTCTACAGTATTTCCTAGGGATAGAAGTCACTCGTTCCAGCCAAGGCATCATGATTTCTTAGCAAAAATATATACTTGATCTATTAGCTGAAGTAAGAATGGTGGACTGTAAGCCTGCATTAACCCCAATTGTTGTGAACCATAAGCTCCAAGTAACAGAGGGTGCTCTAGTAGTAGACCAAGAGCAGTATCATAGACTAGTTGAGAAATCGATCTATTTGTCTCATACACGGCCAGATATAGCATATGTAGTTGGAGTAGTGAGTCAGTTTATGCATCACCCGCATAAAGATCATATGACAGCCGTAAAGAGGATCATGAGGTACTTGAAAGGGACATCTGGACATGGAATCCTGCTTAGAAAATATGGACACCTAAATATAGAAGTATTTACAGATGCTGATTGGGTTGGAAACCCAAATGATAGACGGTCTAGGTCAGGATACTTTGCCTTTGTTGGAGGGAATCTCGTAACTTGGAGAAGCAAGAAGCAAAAAGTGGTAGCATTGTCGAGTGCAGAAGCAGAATTCAGGGGAATAACTAAAGGTATACTGGAAATATTATGGCTGAAGAAGTTGTTTACAGAAATAGGGATCTCAGTGCAGCTTCCAGCACGACTGATGTATGACAATAAAGCAGCCATCAATATCTCCAAAAACCCAGCACAACATGATATAACTAAACATATTGAAGTCGACAAAGATTTCATCAAAGAAAAACTGGAAGAAGGAAGTGTTGAACTGCCATTTGTCAAGTCTGAAGATCAGGTCGACGATATTCTAACCAAAGCAGTTACAGGAAGGGTGTTTGAGGTAATTTTGGGCAAGTTGGGTATTAATGCTCAACTTGAGGGGGAGTGATGAAGAGATAAGGATGGAAGGTAACAAAAAAGGAAGATGCCTAACGCGTATTGGTGCTAATTAGTTATAACTTACCTAATCTGGCATAAATCAAATCATGATCATATCATGGATGATATATTGTTACAGTAGAAATAGTCAGAAATGCACTATTTGTACTGGTTGTATAAAGCATTATTATTCAATGAAAAAGAAACATTTCTTTCATTCATCAAAAAATTGTTCCTTTACTGCAGAATAGCAAAGGCCATTAGCAGATCGACAAAGCTGGTTACATCTGGTCATCAATGATGATTTTGTAACCTGAGATCATCATGATATTCTCATGGAGGGAGGTGGGTAAGTGTTGAGGTGGAGGTGAGGGTGGGTGTGGAGGTAGTGGTGTTGGTTGAGGAGGAAGAGAGGAAGACGGGGGTAGATTTGGGATAGTGGTGGTGGTTGAAGAGGAAGAGAGGAAGATAAGGCATAGTTGGTATGTCCACCTACAAGGGAGGAGGTTCATCAGGTGGTATGGCGGCTAGATCATCAGAAGAGGGCAGGCCTAGATAGGTATCATGGTGAGTTTTATCGTTCGTGCTGGTCTATTATACACTCGGATGTTTATAATGCTGTGCAAGATTTCTTTTTGGGGGTTCCGTTGCCGGTTGCAATGTCGAGCACACTTATTACATTACTTCCTAAGTGTGATGCTCCTTCTTCATTTGGTGATTATCGCCGTATTTGCCCATCTACCGTTATGAGTAAGATTAACACTCGGATCATTGCCACTCGACTAAATTGTCCGCTCCCCCACGTTATTTCTCGGAGCAAACTGGTTTCATGAAAGGACATGATATCTCCTCACAAGTGCTTCTGGCCAATGAGATGATACATATGCTGGATGAGGGCCTCTTGGGTTCACTAGTGTGCCTGAAATTGGATACGATAAAAGCCTTCAATCGGGTAAGCTGGGAATATTTGGAAACTGTCACGGCCCAATAAGGTTTCCCAGTTTTTTATTCGTATATTAATCAGTTGCAGCATACTCGACTGTCGATATTGGTTAATGGCGCCCTTTATAGTATTTTTCATCTGGACCAAAGGGTTAAGCAGGAAGATTCATTATCTCCTCTACTCTTTATATTGGCCTCTGAGGGTTTTAGCTGGGGACTTTATGCTCGTGTGGAGACTGGTGGCATGCAATTTTCGGTTGGGCAGGATACATTTTTCGGTGACTCATTTGGCTTATGCAGATGATTTGTTGGTATTCTTGCGGGGAGATGTTCAAAATCTGTTGGATTTTAAAAACATTTCTAGCACAATATGAGAGAGCCTTGGACAAAAAAGTTAATTTCAGCAAAAATCGCTTTGTGGTTTCCTCAAACACATCTTTGCTGCGCAAGAGAATTGAGGCGGCCCTTACAATACCCCTTACTACGTTGTCGATGCGTTACTTAGTTTTTTTTATTTGTATAAAGGTATTAATAGAGGGAAGTATTGTGTGGCTTTGCTCCAATACTTTGACATGCCCGCCGATTGGTATTAATACGCTATGTCCTAAGCTCCTTACCACTATATGTAATGGTGGCTGCTAGGCTCCATAAATCCGTCATCCAAGAATTACAGTGGAAAATGGCGAATTTCTTTTGGAGGAGGGCGTCATTTGGTCTCCTGACGGTGCATCCCTACCTCGCGGGATGAAAGCGGCTTGGGGGTACGCGATTTGCTTACCTTGCAAGTCGCTTATACTTGCCGACTGTGGTGGCAGTACCATCAGCAGCGCACATTGTGGAGTCAATATATGTGGCATAAATACAATCATCAAGGGGATTATCGGCCATGCATTACATATTTAGTTGCATGGCGTGTGATTTGCCGGTACCATCAGCTATGTGCGCCATATTGTGCAGGGGAAGGAGCAGATATAAGCTAGATCCTACCACATGCAGGGCATTTTACGCTTAGCTCTTCATATGACATTTGTCGGGTGTCTTGCCCAAAGATATTTTCCTATACTCATATTGGGCATACTAGCCAATGCACGACAACCAGTCTCCTCTTATGGTGCTTGTTTCATAGAGCTTTGCCGCTGGAAGATTTTCTATGTCGCTTCATGACGATCATGCCTACTCAGTGTCCTTTTTGCCATGTGGCATCGGTGGCAATCGATTATATATTCATGTGTTGTCCTGCTATACATCACATTTGGCGGTATTTTGGCGATCTCTTGGACATTCCCACTTCCCGTTTCTCTTTTCTTAGCCCGTATCTCATGTCTTGGTGATTATTATCCACCTCCTTTCCCTATGGGGTGTTTTGCGCATTATCTTGCCAGGAATCATTGTGCTTAATATTTGGTATTCTTATATGACCATGGTATATGATGATCGTATGTGGAGCACTTCATCACTGTTAGCTGCGATACGAGCGAATGTATGTATTTGGTGTCAGGGTATGGGTGGGAGTAAGTTGGCGCATACATATCCAGTTTTATTCCAGGCCTGCCTTATGCCTTTTCTATTTATTATGCGTAGGGGCGTTAACGAATCGAGCCGAGCCGAATACTAGGTTTTTAAATTCGGATTCGTTTAGCTAAAGGAGCTGTTCGGCTTTAAAATTGGTTCAAGTCGGCTCGATAACACTATAACTGTTTAAACAAGCTGAATAGTTCACAAATAGTTTGGATCGTTTTAGTAAACAAACCCAAATAGCTGTTCGAATTTGGCTCATTTACAAACATTTACCGAACGAATATGAACCGATCACGAACAGTTCTCGAACTATTTGGTTCGTTGAATAACCATAATTGTGCATTGGATACTGCGTCCTTTGGGCCGTATGAAACTCAACACGGATGCCGCCGTTGCACGTGCCACTGCAACAGGAGGAGCGCTAA
Source organism: Eustoma russellianum (assembly GCA_036186865.1). NCBI lineage: Eukaryota > Viridiplantae > Streptophyta > Magnoliopsida > Gentianales > Gentianaceae > Eustoma > Eustoma russellianum. Next base: position 40,144,218 of record AP025040.1, read on the forward strand.
TAAGGAACTCGGATGGTCTATGCTGTGGGGCTTTAGCTTTTCGTTTGCCCCATGTATTGTCATTGGAGGCGGAGGCTCAAGCGGCACTTCTTGGTTTAATCTATTTCCTTCCACGATATCCTACGTTGATTCTGGAGACAGATTGTTATGGGCTTGTACAGATGATGGCCATGACATCCCGACCGCCACGTATACTAGTATATCGTCAGCCACAAAATATTATTCAGGCGGGTAATGTTGAGTTCTTATATGCGCCACGTGAGACTAGTAGTGTTGCCGACTTAGCACAATACGGCATGTGGTAGGCTACCACCTGCGTTTTTACTTCCGCGAGTGCTTTACTATCTCGAGATCGAGGTTGTGTCCTGACTGATCGGTCTACTGCATCTTTAAGAAATGTCTTGTAGGATTATAATTTCTCTCACTAGCGAGTATTTTGTATAAATAATGGTTTTCCTCTACCACAAGTGAGACATTATTTTCATAAAATTATATCAGCCGGTGTAGCCTTCTTTCATAACATATACATATACATACATACATACATACATAGACACACACACACACACACACACACACACATATATATATATATATTCTTTTTGAAGTTTCCAGCCAAATACAATAAAATTTGGAAGTTGGGAAGCTTTTTTGGCGAGGAAGACATTTCAAATTAGAGGGAATCTCACTTATTAGCGCAACATTTGGCGTATTACTCAGTTAGCAGCCTAACGTTGATAAAACTCACTTAACACCCAGTCTTTGTCGATAATGGCTCAGTTAGTAGCCTGGTGATGGTTGACTAACGGTTGACTAACCGTTGACTTTCTCACACCAATCAATAGTCGCCACATGGCGACCTCTTTTAATTAAAAAAAATAAAATTGTATTATTTGAATAAATTGATTAAAAAGAATTTAAAAATTCTAAAAAGTGTAAAAATTAATTAAAAATATTTTAAAAATAAAAAAATTAGGAAACAAAATAGAAAAATAATAAAAATTACCCCCAACGCCCCAGCGCTCCCCCGATCCCCTAACCCCCAAAGTCAAATTGTTTATACACTCGTAATAGATTTGCTTCTTCTTTTATAAATCATAGCATATTTCATCAAGATGGTTTTAAAGAATTTGCTAATTTATTTATTTTTTGGTTAAAATGCAAATTTTCATTATAACCAGACAATCATGGCATCGAATGATGCATCCTTACAATTTCAAGAACTCCACATGGAAGTTAGCAAAAAAGTAAAAGCAGACTCTAACACTAACTAAGTATACAATATACATGTATACCTAATTACATCTAAAGAGGGTATGCTCTATACATAACCCTATAAACATGCGACATGATACCATTGGAGATAGATTGGGTGTCAAACGTGGTATCCTCAAAAATATACTTGTTTCTTCTAGTCCAAATGAAATAAACCGTTGTGGCAAGTGCAACTTTAATAGCTTTTGCATGAATTCCTTTTCCTTTAATCCATCCTCTACCCCAAGACATTACCTGTTTAACAGTGGATAATGAACTTGGAATATCTAGCCAACTTTTAATGCTTTGCCAAATCTGGATTGTCTTCACACATTTGAAGAAGAGGTGTTCTGCAGTTTCATCAACGTGATGACATAATTTACATTTCTTGTCTTCAACAAATGGTAGCCTACCTTTAGTGGGTGTTTTGCCAAGCATTAGAATCCACAGCTGAAAAGAATGTTTAGGCGTAACAGTGGAATCCCAAACAATTTATACCAATTTACCTTTGGCCTTACAAACCGCAAATAATTGTGTGCCAATCCAGTGTTAATTCTGCCACCCAAGTACCAAGAACTGAGAGTCCTCATTGCATCGCCTTGGCTTCCTTCCTTCATAATAATTTGATCTCTTATGTCCATGATCTTTTTCAGCAATGGAGAATCGTTCTTATGCTTATTCCGGCTCCACACATCATTGTTGTCTAGTTTATATTTATGCGTAATCCATCGTGTCCAGAGGGAGTCTTTTTTGTTATGAATGTCCCAAAGATATTTACATAAGATAGCTGCATTCCAAGCTTTAAGCTGAAAAACACCAAGTCCCCCTTCTTGTTTTGGACAACCGATATCTTTCCAGGCAACAATAGCTCGTTTATTCCCCAAAATAGTCTTACCCCACAAGAAATGAAGACATATACGATCAACCTGTGCCAAAACCTTAGCTGGAATTGGCAAAGCTCCCAACCAAAAACAATTGATACCTTGAAGAACTGTTTTGATTAGCTGAAGCCTTCTCGCATATGAGAGAGATGTGGAGCTCCATAATCCAACCTTGTCCAACAGTTTACCAATGTAGTCAGCATAGTGGGTCGATCGAAGCTTGTATCCAGCAATAGGAACCCCTAAGTAGCGGAATGACAAAGTTCCAACTGAGAATCCAGTGAGGGCCTGGAGTTCCAACTGCTAATTTATTGTTAAAACAAAGTTCGGGTTAACTTGTGTTTACCTTTACAGGGCCTTGCCGGAGAAAACCAATAGAAATATAGTGGAAGAATTTTCTCAAGAAAAGTGTTCATTATGTCAAAGCCGACTACAACATCATGCAAGGATAGATTTTTTGTCCAATTTTCTATCTTATTTTCATGTTCTATAAGTAAAAGTTAGTGGTTTAACTTCTTTTTTGTATTTTTTATGAAGAGAGTCCTCTTGTTTTTACATATAGGATAAATGAACTTTCTAATTTCTAGGTAAAGAACTATTTAATAGGTTTCTCTAATATAATTGAGACATCTTTTAGCATTTAATACACTCCTTCCCTTCCAAAAAAAACTTTCTAATAGGTTTTTCTAATATAATTGAGTCATCTTTTAACATTTACTACATTAGTAGCCAATGTTGCCTAAATACTTTTTCAATTAGCAATTATATGATTTTTTTCGTTTTACCATTAAAAAAATAAATAATGATCAAAATAATTTGACTTTCTTAAACTATCGCTAAGTCAAACTAATATAATATTTTTAAGACGAAGGAATTCCTCTTTTTATAAAATACTGTAGTGATATATGTATTGCGTTTGTAAATACATATGTGAATACCATTTCTTTTCTTTTTCTACAGTTCATTTTGATCAACAAATCAATATTTGAGTCGTGGAAATTTCATATCAAAAGGGCTGGTGGTGGTCCAACTAGGCAACAGTAAGATGATGCCTTCGACGATAAATGACAAGATAACTTTGGCATTAGTCCAGATGAAACACAAATATCCAATGGATAGGAACATTTATAGTGTTACTGTAGGTGCTTGAATTTAGAATTGCTAGCAAGAAGGCAAAATTCGAATATGGGGACACGCACAATGCAAATGTTCCACTTATGTAGGAGACACTTTGTGTGGGTCACCGGGTAAGGCCTCACCAACCTAGGAAGCCGCATGACACCGGATTTACATTCTTCAGAATGCTCTATGAAGCTGAAACGGTAAAGAACTCCGGCGAGGGATTTCGCCTTTTTCTACCAAAGGAACATTTATAGTGTTCATGTATAACTTTCAATGCTTCATGGAAATTAAGATGCCGTTGATACATTATCATTTATCATATTGCATCGTATTGTATTTATAATATCCTGTTTTTCATTTGTCCTTTCAGATTGAAAGGCAGTTAAATATTGGAGACATAGAAATTCTTAATTGTTGAAATAAAAGATATTGATCAAAAGTAAATTGCATAATGATAATATTGATAGCAGTAAAATAAAAGATTTTCCTATTACAGGACCTTTATAATGATCCAAAAACTACTACGACTCAGTGATTAAAGACAAACAAAAAAAGAAAGAAAACAAACAAATAAAAAAAAAAGAAAAAAAAACTATGTCAATAGGGCAATTGTGCTAAAAACAAGTGTCCATTTTAGATATGTACACACAAACAACGAAGAAGACAATCTCAATAGGGGAACTGTGCGTAAACTAAACATTAAACTCTCTGTTTCATGTATTTATAACATATATAAAAGACGTTCGCGGTGCTATAGTTTCCCGCGTTTTATGCAGGATTTAGAGAAGAGCCATATCGCTTCTCGATCTGATTTACATGGCATTATCCTACACTTTATGCAAGTGGTTGTTTATACGTCTCAAACCCATAACCTCAAGGTTACAAAGACACAACCTTACCAGTTTATCTAAGGCATGCGCTCATTTATAACATACAAGGCGATTTTTAGTTTGCTAATGCATTATTTATTGTTTCCTATCTCTATATATGTTGACTTTAATTACTAGTATTATCATTGCCACTCTACATCTCTCATTAGTTATAAGTCATTGTTGATAAGTCCTCACCTAACCTAGGAGACTGCTGGACTCCTAATTTAAATTTTCCACGATGTTCTTTAGAATTGGAGCGACAGGGAACTCAGCGTGTAGGATTTCAACTTTTACTCCAAGTTACAAGGCACTGCACCAACCGAAACTCTCATGTTCACAATGATGATACAAGAATTCTAGCATCCAACTCTGCGTGAAAATAACCTTTTTTTGCCTCGGTAACAAGTAAAATCAATCCTCTGAGTCAGAATGAGGTATTGAAGATTTTACACAATCTTCAAACTCACAAGATCTCACAACCTGCTCTGAATCCTTTCTATAAATACCCCATTTCAATTTTCATGACAACACATCTCTCCTCAATCTTTTCTCCACTAATTGCAAATACCTATACCCCCTCCCCCACCCTCACCCACCCCCTACAAAACAATACTGCCCATTTAATTATTCCTTGAAGACCAAGATTCTCTTACTTTCTGGTTGTCACATATGAATTCTTACAATTTTCTTCAAGAAGTTTTGATGAATTCAGCTGAGGGATTTAATGTTGAGAATTCTAATGTTAGTACAATTTCCATGGCGGATGCAAAAGTTGCTGCTAGTAATAAGAGTCATAGTGAAGCGGAGAGGAGAAGAAGAAAGAGAATCAATGGTCATCTTGCCACCTTACGGAATCTCCTTCCTAGTACGATCAAGGTTAGTTTTGTTTCTGCATGAATATATTTTTTTACTTTTTGTCATTTTTCAGGTGAAATTTTCAGATGGAAAACTTTTCATTTATCTTGTTCATTAAATCATCTTGTTAGTTTGAATAGGAAATTTCAAATGAGATTTTAAGGCATATATTGCGTGAGCTATGTGTGTGTGTGTATATATATGTATATTGTCACGTCTTATACTTTTGCTTATTATATTGGTGCAAGGAAGACCGTTTAGCAAAAGTTTTCTAGTGTGAAAAGTTTTGTGAAACATAGAAAAAGTTAAATCGACAGTAGGATAAAAAGCCTTTAGGCCTTAGACTTCAACAAAAAAAAATCTAGGACTTTTAATATACCTACTGAAAAGAGTAAAAATAAATCATATGAACCCTACTTTTACTTAATGTTAGTACAACTTTATTGAAAACTATTGGATTTGCCTTTTGAAATGGTGACACGAGAAATAAGTTACCTTTAGAGGACAATCAAATTCGACATGAAAAAGGTAATGTCATATATCGTTTGGTAGAGTTATTATTTCATCAGCTAAAGTAATTTAATTTTCTGTAAACGTTTTGTGAAACATTCCATTGAGCACATGTTAATGTTGACACTCTTGGTCAACCTAATGTTAGAAGGAATAAGAAACGGAAACATCTTCTTGTACAAAGTATAGGGTAAGGCTGCGTACATCAGATCGTGAAACGATCTGACCTCTTTCTAGACATTACGTAAACGCAAAACATAGTACACCGAGAACGCCCTTTAAACTTTGTATTTTTCGAGTTATCCAAATACGTTTAGTTTAAGTAGAAAAGCAGTATATAAACGAATGATGGCATATATCACTAGTCCACTTATAATATTTCCGCAAATGATTTCACATCATATAGGGAGATCATGGCTGACTATTTAATGAATTTCAAAGGTAGTAATAATGAGCTTTAGTGACAAGTTCATTCAATAACTATGCTAAAAGATGGAATAAAATCATTTTACTTTCATCCCACTTTTATCACCACATGAACAAACAGTAAAAAGGATCATTGGCCCCAGGGGCATAGTCCACTGGTAAGTGGCAAAGGTGATTGGGGCTAGAACCCCGACGTCCCGAGTTCGAGTCCGTGTGGAGACAATCCTTGTTGAAATATTACAAGGGTTGCCTCTGGGCTGGCTGAGTCTCGTGTGTCCTTTCTCTTACATCCCACCTGGCTAAGGGGCCTCTGATACAGGTGGGATAACCCAATCCCTCATCAAAGTAAAAAGGATCATTGGATCTCACAATAATTTTGTATTTTAGGCGGACAAGGCCTCATTATTAGCAGAAGTGGTTCGCAGCATAAAAGAACTAAAGAAGGCCACAACAGAGAACACTCATGATGACTTCAATCAACACATAATAATCCCAACTGAAACAGATGAACTCAAGTTATGTCATAGTGAAGAAGATTCAAGATTTGTGAAAGCAAGTCTATGCTGCGATGACCGGCCGGAGATGATGAGGGACTTGAAAAGGGCATTGAGTTCTGTGGAAGCTAAGGTTGTGAAAGCAGAAATGGCTACAGTTGGTGGAAGGACAAAAGCTGTTTTGTGGTTACAAGTTAAGGGTAATGGTGAAGATGGGATAGAGAAATTAAGAAGGGCTTTGAAGATAGTTATAGACAAGTCCATTTTGCTGCCTGGCCATGGTCAGTCTTTGTTGGGGTGCAAACGTCCCCGTCTCTATCATTGCTGAACATTTTTTGTCATGGGGTTTGGAATTTCCATAGTGCAAAAACCTTTGTTTTTTTCCTTTTCTTTTTTTTTTCTTGGGGGTTGGTGGTTGAGTGGGGTAGGGTTGGCGTTGTTGTTGGTTGACAATCTTCTTTTACATGCGGATATTGAGTTTTTGAAGTTTAGGTTTGTTTTACTTTTACTTGCTTTATCTTTTCGGTTGTGGGTGAATATAGCTTTAGTTATCTCGGATTTTAGTGGGATTGTATCTTGTTTGTGGAAAAATTATGATGATGAATAATAAATATTAGACATGCATTAACAAATACGATAAATAATAATCTACAAGCAGCGATGCTGTTGGATAATTTCCACATTGGATTAGGATTCCTAAAAAGTAAGAACTAAAGATAGAGTTGTTATCTTAAGATTCCTTAGTTGCTTTTATCTATTCTAGTTAGGATTTGTTTTAATGATGTTTATCTAGTCCTATTAGGGTTTGGTTTTGTTTAGACTAGTTAGTCTATAAATAAAGGAGGCTGGCCATAGTAGATGGTGCGCCAAGCGCTAGGAGCGCCAACTGCCAAGAGTGCCAAGGCCAAGAGTGCCAAATACCAATCTCAGGTAGGGTGATTGGTGAGTCAATACCGGGTAGGGTCATTGACAAGAGCGCCAAGAAACGTAGTTCGGTTTTGAGTTATTTTCCGAATAATATAAAACGTAGTTCGGTTTTGAGTTATTTTCCGAATAATATAAAGTGAGTTGTGCTTTATACGTGTTGTGTTCTTTGAATCCGTTATTACTTCAGAATAAACAAAGTCGTCTCTGTTAATATGTTTTTATTTGGTTAATGAATAAACTAAAATTAACTCGTTCATCACCATAAAATTTGATGTAACTTTAACTTGTTAAGTTTTCCTCCCCTTCCTCACACACATGTATGTACACACATATATACGTACACATAAATATTTGTATATGTATGTGTATACATATTGATGGAAAATAATGATGAGAATATGGTAATCACAGAAAATAAAGCCGAGACGTGACGAAGTAGTCACTGTCCTTAAAGCAATTTTGCTCCTACCAAAGAGCAAGGTAGTCTTCAAGCAAATGCTTCCCAGGATATAACGGCTGCCTTTCTTCCCTTTGCTCTAGAGGAGAAAGACTGAACTTGCTTGTTGAAGAAGAAAATAGAGAAAAGAAGATGAAGAACAAGTGAGTGCTGAGAGTTTCTTAGATTTTGCAAAAGTTCAATCTCATACCTTGAAGATACCAAGATCTACTATATATAGATCTTGGGTTGTGTTAAAACCCCTTTTGAAATATCTCTCAGCCTCAAAATAACTCCCAAGATCCGTTAATTACCGTTCATGATTGAAGAGACATGAATCTTGGATAAAAAGCTGCAACTCTTGAAGAGAGTTCTGCCCGTTGGACACATCGATCGATCACATCGATCGATCGATGTCACTTCGATCGATCGATGTGATCGTTCGAAGTCTGACAGAGAACATCGATCGATCACTTCGATCGATCGATGTACTTCAATCGATCCAAGTGATCGATTGAAGTTCTCAGATCCACATCATTCTCTAACGTCGATCGATCTGTGTACATAGATCGATCGAAGTAAGAGATCGATGTCTAACAGAGACTATTCCAGCTTTATACACCCCAAATCAATCTTCCGAACGACCTCATATATGTTCTATATAAGTTTGGAGCACATGAAAGGTACTTTAACGTACTTTTCCAACAATCCCCCACATGATCCAAACTTATATATGACCCTTCCATATGATAATCAACGGATTTCTTCTCTATCACTATAAGATGAAGACACATAACGGAGTAGTGACAAACGTCTTGAACTATCCGATAGTACATTTGAAGATATATAAACGGAAATAGGGTGACAACCGTCTTGAACCACATATTTCACTACTGTTTATATGATCACACAAAAGACATGTCAACATCTAACTTCATACAAGTTCGCGGTATGGTGCATTAACGGCCCTACACCCAATCCCAGAATTCATAAGCGCTCTAGAGAGTTTCCCAAGCTCTCATAGGAAGCGGCCCCACTTCCACACTTATATAGGTGATATTTATCAAGTGTGTACTACAACACACCACCATTTATAATGACTATGAATCATCCATTAAGAGATTTACATCTCACCCTCAAATACGCAATAAGTACTATCCACAAGTACATCAATATAGGAAGGACAAATAATAGTACTTTATAGAATTCTTCTATGATGTGTTCTTACCACATTGAACTCCGTTTGTAGGATCTCTACTAATAGCGAGTTTGGTTCCTGTCATAGAGAATTCACCTCAACGGAACAAGTCCCATTCCTCTTGATGTCTTAAGAACCAGTTTTCGGTTCAAGCCTTTAGTTAAGGGATCCGCCAGGTTCAACTCGGTTTTAATGTATTCCAAGTTAACCACCCCAGAACTAATCAAGTCACGCACAATATTGTGCCTCAAGCGGATATGCCGGCTCTTTCCATTATATATTTTGTTCCTTGCTCGAGCAATAGCTGCCTGTGAGTCACAATGAACAAAAACAGATGGCATAGGCTTAGTCCACAAAGGAATATCAACTAGTAAATTCCTTAACCATTCCGCCTCTGAACAAGCAAGTTCTAAAGCAACAAATTCAGACTCCATTATTGATTTAGCTTTACAAGTTTGTTTAGAGGACTTCCATGAAATGGCACCACCACCCAAAGTAAAAACATACCCACTGGTGGAATTAATCTCATCGTTATCTGTGACCCAATTAGCGTCACAATAACCTTCTAGTACTGCAGGACTTCCAGTAAATATAAGTCCCAAGTCCATAGTACCTCGTAGATATCTCAATAGCCGTTTCAAAGCATCCCAATGCTCTTTACTTGGACTATGAGTATATCTAGCCAAACGATTAACAGAATATGCAATATCTGGCCTAGTACAATTCATGAGATACATAACACTGCCAATGATCTTAGCATACTCACATTGTGACACACCTTCATGTTTATTCTTTTCCAACCTTATGGATGCATCATACGGAGTACTAACAGGTTTGACATCAAAATGGTTAAACTTCCTCAAAATCTTTTCTACATAATGCGATTGAGAAAGCATATAACCCCCACATTTTTCTATCAATCTAAGACCAAGAATTAAATCTGCTTTTCCTATGTCTTTCATTTCAAAAACAGATGATAAAAACACTTTAGTACTATTTACAACATCAAGACTTGTACCAAAGATTAACAAATCATCAACATATAAACAAATAATGACACCATCAAGATTTTCAAACTTACTGTAAATGCATCTATCACTTTCGTTTACAACATATCCATTAGATAGCAATGCATTATCAAATTTCTCATGCCATTGCTTAGGTGCTTGTTTTAATCCATATAATGACTTCCTCAACCTACAAACTTTATGTTCTTGACCTTTTGCTATCATACCTTCGGGTTGTTTCATGTAAATTTCTTCTTCTAAATCTCCATTTAAAAATGCTGTTTTAACATCCATTTGATGTACAACTAATTTATAAATTGAAGCTAATGCTACTAGCACTCTGATAGAAGTAATCCTAGCAACAGGAGAATAGGTATCAAAGAAATCTATTCCCTCTTGTTGGGTAAACCCTTTAGCCACAAGCCTAGCTTTAAACTTATCAATTGTTCCGTCCGCCTTTAGTTTCTTTCTAAAGACCCACTTACAACTGATAGGTTTACAACCTCTAGGCAAGTCTACGAGCTCCCAAGTATTATTGCTAAGTATAGACTCAAGTTTGCTATTGATAGCTTCTTTCCAAAACTTAGAGTCTATAGACATTACCGCTTCTTGATATGTAGTTGGGTCATTTTCTAAAATGAATGCAGTAACAAAGTCATTTCCAAAAGACTTTTCTACTCTTTTCCTCTTACTTCTTCTAGGTGACGTGTCATTACTAGACGTTTTGCTAGACTCACCTTTTCCAAATTTAGGACTAACTAATGACTCTTTTTTCATAGGAAAAATATGCTCAAAAAACTCAGCATTCTTAGACTCAACGATAGAACCATTATCAACCAACATGAATCTATATGCAGCACTATTTTGAGCATATCCTATGAAAACACAATCATTAGTCTTAGGACCAATTTTACTTCTTTTGAACTCTGGTATACCAACCTTAGCTAAGCACCCCCACACTTTGAAGTAATTCAAGTTAGGCGCATAGCCTCTCCATAGTTCATAAGGAGTTTTATTGGTTTTCTTATGTGGGATTCTATTCAAGATATGACATGCCGAAAGGATTGCCTCTCCCCACATATTGTTTGGCAAACCTGAACTTATAAGCATGGCATTCATCATATCCTTGAGTGTCCTATTCTTCCTTTCTGCGACTCCGTTAGATTGAGGAGTGTAAGGAGGCGTAAACTCATGTATAATACCATTATCTTCACAAAACCTTTGTAAAGATAACACATTATACTCACCACCCCTATCTGTCCTCAACCTTTTAATTTTCCTATCTAGTTGATTCTCAACTTCATTTTTATACCTGATGAACATGCTTTCAGATTCGTCTTTATTTGCTAATAAATAAACTCTAGTGTATCTAGAAAAATCATCAATAAATGTTATGTAATATCTTTTACCACCTTTACTAGTATAGCCTCTAAAGTCACCAAGATCACTATGTATGAGTTCAAACTTATCTGTTGTTCTTTCAACAGATTTAAATGACTTCTTGTGATGTTTTGCTTCTACACAAAACTCACACTTTCCAAAGTCATCTTCACATACATATGAGATCAGGTTGGTGAACTTTAGCCTTTTTAATGCATCTTTGTTAACATGTCCTAATCTTGCATGCCAAATATCAAAAGAGTCAACGACGTAAGCAGAACTAGATGCATTCTTATTATTTATAGTACATACAGCATCCAATACAAGTAAGCCCCCGGAGCAATACCCTTTCCTGACAAAGTCCCCATTCCTAGAAAGTATAAGCTTATCAGACTCAAGAACAAGTTTAATGTTGGCCTTGTTCAGTAGTACTCCGGAAATCAAGTTCTTACGCATCGCAGGAACATGCAACACATTATTCAACTCCAGCCTCTTGCCAGAAGTCAACTTGAGGAGCACCTTTCCCTTACCAAGAACCTTGATACCGTGTGCATCTCCCAAGAAGACTTGCTCGCCATCATCTATTTCTTGATATTCAAAAAATAGATCTTTACTGGTTGCAATGTGCTTGGTAGCCCCAGTGTCTACCACCCATTCCGAAGCACCACCGACAAGGTTTACCTCAGATAAGACGACCGCAGCAATGACTTCGTCGCTTGTCCTAGTAGACTCCACAAGATGTGCTTGACTGCTGGACTGGCCTTTCTGCTGGTTGCACTTGGCTGCTCTATGTCCCAGCTTTCCGCACACCCAGCACGCGCCTTTCATCTTCTTCTGACCTTGTCCCTGCACGAATGTCTTACCTTTGCCATTTTGCTGAATCTTTTGCCTCTTGGGTTTGTACTCCACCACGTTGGCTCGAGAACTTCTTTCATCACGTTCATTGTCATCAAGCCGATTATTCTCCTCAATGCGAATGTGCTTGATGACTGCATCCAAGGTCAATTTGGCATCATCATGTTTACCTCTCTTCTTGTATTTGCTCCAAAAAGAAGGTAGCTTTTCCAACAAGGACGCTGCTTGAAAAGTTTCATCAACTTTGATGCCTTCTTGCTCCATGTTATCCACCAACTGTTGATATTGGTGGATTTGATCATTGATTGGTATGTGGTCCGCCATTTGGAATTTTAGAAACCCGCTGACCACATACTTTATTTTGCCAACATCTTCAGAACCATATTTGTTCTGAAGTGCTGCCCAAATATCCTTTGCTGACGTAAATTTGACATAAATGTCAAATAGAGAGTTGGAGAGAAAGTGCAGAATGTGTCATCTACACGTAGTATTGTCAGCATCATACTTTTTGCCTTCTGTTTCATCTGTTGGCCTGTCTTTGGAAAGCACATATGAAACAGAGATCATCTCCAAGAAGAACAACACCTTTGCTGCCCAACGCTTGAAGAATTTACCATCAAATGGCTCCATTTTGGACATGTCATGAACAGGTGCTTGTCTTGTTGCCATATTCTCAACCAAAATTGCTTTAAGATTGATGGAAAATAATGATGAGAATATGGTAATCATAGAAAATAAAGCCGAGACGTGACGAAGTAGTCACTGTCCTTAAAGCAATTTTGCTCCTACCAAAGAGCAAGGTAGTCTTCAAGCAAATGCTTCCCAGGATATAACGGCTGCCTTTCTTCCCTTTGCTCTAGAGGAGAAAGACTGAACTTGCTTGTTGAAGAAGAAAATAGAGAAAAGAAGATGAAGAACAAGTGAGTGCTGAGAGTTTCTTAGATTTTGCAAAAGTTCAATCTCATACCTTGAAGATACCAAGATCTACTATATATAGATCTTGGGTTGTGTTAAAACCCCTTTTGAAATATCTCTCAGCCTCAAAATAACTCCCAAGATCCGTTAATTACCGTTCATGATTGAAGAGACATGAATCTTGGATAAAAAGCTGCAACTCTTGAAGAGAGTTCTGCCCGTTGGACACATCGATCGATCACATCGATCGATCGATGTCACTTCGATCGATCGATGTGATCGTTCGAAGTCTGACAGAGAACATCGATCGATCACTTCGATCGATCGATGTACTTCGATCGATCCAAGTGATCGATTGAAGTTCTCAGATCCACATCATTCTCTAACGTCGATCTGTGTACATAGATCGATCGAAGTAAGAGATCGATGTCTAACAGAGACTATTCCAGCTTTATACACCCCAAATCAATCTCCCGAACGACCTCATATATGTTCTATATAAGTTTGGAGCACATGAAAGGTACTTTAACGTACTTTTCCAACACACATATATATATATATGTGTGTAATTTACATACCTACCTATCTATCTATCAATCTATCCATCTATCTTTCTCTATATATAGCGTAATAATAAATACATACTCTTTTTTATGAATACAGACTATCTTCTTTGATCAAAAGTCAAGAATGAAACATGAGATAAAATTAATGATGTAAAAATGACAAGTATGATGTATTTATCATTTCCATATACATGCAATGTATGCGCGCGCGCACACACACACACACACATATATATATATATATTAATACATGCACACATACATACGTATCTACATACATACATACACACATACGTATCTACATACATACACACACATATATACACACACATACATATACACACAGTGCAGTTATGAGAATATATACACCATCATTTTTAACCACCAGCTCTGATTGGTTTTTAGCTTACTAATCTTGACCTAACAAACATAACAAACTCGTTAACTAGCCAAAGATAATATTGAAAACATGATGGTATAAATCATCTTAGAGAGCAGTATGGTTTAGATGTACAAGACTTTCAATAGATAATAATAGCGATTATATTACCTTTTACTAAATCATTAATGCAATTATTGAGCCTATAACTCATTTCGTCACAAGTGGACATCTACGATAATTTTTTTCCTTCCTATTGAAGTAAAAGGGGTGGGGGGTGGGGGGTGGGGGGTGGGGGAGGCAATAGCTAGAACTAATTTTCGGTCCTTCAAGAAAGAGACCCGTCTTCTGCCTTCACCAATAATGGCTCTTATGTGCCTAGGTGGGTCGTACAATTCTTCTACCGGGACTTGGCTGATGTCGTGTCCTATCAGAGCCAAAGCATCAAGAGTTCGGTTACATTCTCTTGGTTGGCAGATAATGTTCTTACATATATACGATCCGAGAATAATGAAGGGATTATGGTATTCGGATAAATGGAATTAAACAAAGATTATTGATAAACCTACATTCTTTTCAGAATAAATACACACTTTATGGGATAACTAAGGGTTAAAAATAAAATGTACGATACAATCAATTTTAGAAAAATAAAAAGAATTTCCCTTAAACAAATAATTGAACAATGAAAATCGTTAATAGCTCATTGACGAGTCACTAGTGTTTTGCCAAGTGTAAAAGATTGAGGGATACCTTTTTGTTTTATACTAGGTCCAAGGTCTTGGATTTATGGTAAGTTTTTCGTATTTCGATATCCATATGTAAACGAGCTAAATAGCTTCTATGATACGTTTCAAATGCAAATCGAAATATGCGTTCAAGTAATCATAGATTCATAACATAAGTCATAGTGTGTTAACGTCGTATTTTTTTGGGTGAAGTGCAAATTTATATTGTCCGAATGTCAAATCATCAAAGGGATGTATCCAATACAATAGTTCCACTTGCAGAACGGCTTACCGATTTACATGCACTATTTAGTAATGTACGATATTCTAAACAATAGGAGCATTGCCTATATCTAAAATAGAGGAAAGAGCTTAAACATCACTCTGTAAACACACGTGCGTATTCTATGCATTACATCCCTAGATGCAAAATCTTTTTTCAAAAATGTATCTATTTTGCGCCTACCGTATGTGATGTATCGTAGCTGCCAAGGCAATTTTTGCTGCTTTGGGTTTGAGCGTCTTCCCTTTTATCTTGCGTGATCCCTAAGTCAGCAATCTATGGACTGTAGTAAGCCCATATGGAAGCCTAAGCCATGCCGAGATGGAGTTTCAGACCTGCATGGTGGCTGAGTAGGAGAAGAAGAGGTGGAACAATGTCTCTTGTCTTGCAGAGCAGAGTTAGCATGCATTATCATTCAAGTACACTAGTCTGTCTTTGATGGATAGCTTGTTCAACCCAGCCAGCCATAATGTAAACGAGTGTTTGGGGGTCATAGGTGAATTGCAGACTATCTTAGCCCAATTGACTTTCCTGTCTTTTCCCAAAAGTGATCTTACGCCAGATGGGGTTTGAGAATCCCATCTACCGTCCAGGAAGTAAGTACGTCTACAGCAGAGCTGCTAGAGCCTCTACTGGACCTGAGCTGTCCAACAGCTGATCTATGATCTCCGGTAGTTTCTTCAGGAGAGGTGAATCAGTTCTGCAGCTTGCTCTTGCCCATAGCGAGGTGTGCAGCTTATATTTATGATTCATCCATTGAACCCAGAGTGTGTCCTTCTTGTGTTAGGTGTCCTATAAGTGCTTGGCTAGCAGTGGTAGATATTCCCAAGCCCCCTTCTTCTTTAGGCATGCTGATATGAGATCAGGATACCCAAGCTTCTCTGGACCTTAGCGTAGAGTTTCTCAATAGGAAATGAAGGCAAATTCTATTTACAAGGACCTGACTTTCACTGGTATCGGTAGAGCACTCAACCAGAAGCAGGTTACTCCTTGCAGCAATGATTTGATCAATTGTAGTCTGCCAACATATGAAAGACTATTCGCATTCCATGTACCCACTTTGTCCATCAGTTTCCTGATGAAAGAAGTGTAGTGAATGCACCTGAGCTTATCTGAAAGGCATAGATCCTGCTGTGAACCCCGTGCTGAGCTGCAACCAATTCCTGTCTTGACCAATGCCCGCATGGAAGAACTGAGATTTGTTCAGGTTGGCCCTAAGCCCTAAGCATTCACCAAAGGTATTCAGTGCCTCCATGATTCTTTGCACTGAGCAGACATCACCTCGGGAGAAGAGGATGAGGTCATCCGCAAAGCTGAGGTGTGTGGTGTTTTGCTCACCGCAGCCTGCATGAAAGTGAAATTCTATGTCCTGGTGTGACTGCCGTAAGAGTCTTGAGAGGTACTCCATGCCTATTACAAACAAGAAAGGAGATAGAAGATTTCCTTGTCTGAGACCGCATTTACCCCAGAAATGCCCATAAGGTCTGTCATTAAGAGAGATAAAATACGAGGTGGAAGTTACGCAATCCATAATCAATCCAGAGAAGATAGCAGGGAATCCTAGGTCAAGAAGCATGTCCTTAAGGAAAAACCAGCTGATGGAGTCGAAAGCTTTCCTGATATCTACTTTGAGCATGCATTTACGAGTGGTTCTCTTTTTCCCATTTTCTCTAATCAGTTCTTGCACCAGAAATATATTTTCCCTTACAGATCTACCCTTAAGGAAGCCGGCTTGAGCTGGGTCCATAAAGGAGGGCATGACTGCCGTCATTCTTGTAGCAAGTATCTTGGATATAATCTTATATATGACATTGCAGTAGGAGATAGACCTGTAGCCCTCAACTTTGATGACTCTGCCTGTCTTTGGAACCAGTGCAATGAGAGCATCATTTAACTGCTTCAGCAATACCCCATTATTGAAGAATTCCCGCACCGTATTAACTAGGTCTGGCCCCACTATCTCCCAGGCGCTGATGAAGAATTGAGATGTGTAACCATCAGGACCCAGAGATTTGTCTTTACCAATGGAATTCAGAGCTGCTTTGATCTCAGCTTCCAAGATAGGGACAATAAGAGAGTCAGCCTGCTGAGCAGAGAGCAGCGGGGCTCTATTCAAAACTTCAGGACTGATGGCCTGCACAGGCTGAGCTAAGTCGAGCATGTCCGTGAAGAATTGAACAAAACGCTGTGCAGCTTGCTCAATGGATGATGACATGGTACCATCAACCATCTGAACTCCCGCAACACTGTTTCTTTACCTGTTCCTTTCAATTATAGAGCGGAAGAATTTTGTTTTCCTATCACTCAAAATTAAAAAGTTAACTTTGGCGAGCTGAGCAAGGTATTTCCTTTCCGCGTCCTTTAAATTGAATTTAAGGTGCCTTTATTCCTACAGTTTGTCCTTCCATTCTGTGGAGCCCCATTTGACTGGAAACTCCTGCATGGTCTTTAGCTCTTCCTCAGCTAGGTTAGCTCAGCTGGAGATGTGCGAGAAGGATTTCCTGTTCAGTCCCCTCAGGGGGCTTTTAGGGATTTCAGCTTCAACATTGCTGAGCCATACACTCTGTGTCTCCAGTGTGAACTGACCAGAGGAAGGAAGTCTTCATGGTCGCCCCACATGTTGAAGAACTTGAATGAGCTTCTTGATGTTGATCTGAATTGCTCAAGGCAGAGAACTCCAGGAGAGTGATCTTAAAGGCAACCTGCGGGATAGAAGTGTACCTTTGCCATGGTGGACGTCTCGAGGAAGGCCGCATTGGCAATGACTCTGTCCAGTCTAGATTTGACAGAGCCATTATCCCAAGTGCGAAAGCAGCCTGAGTATGTGATCTCAATCAATCCACTCTGGAGGAAGCAGCTGAACTGATGCTGCAGTTCATAGTTAGTAACTGACTTGCCACCAATTCGCTCATCATCTCCAGGGACGCAATTGAAGTCTCCCAAGACTATCCAAGGGTTATTCAATGATTGACTCTGGTTGAAAAGGTTGTTCCATAACGGACACCTGTCCACAATCCTGTTAAACCCATAGACTAGGGTGGCTGACAAGCTCAGTCTTGTCACCTTAGATATAATCGTGCCGTGTATGGTCTATTGGTCTGCTGAGCAAACCTAAACATCAACAGAAGATGAATTCCATCCTAACAAAATGCGCTTGCCTTCATAGGAGTAAAAATTATTTACAAACTCCCAGCCTGCAAACTTTTGTCGCAAGATTTGATACATTCTCGTGTTTAATTTCGTTTCTAATAATCTGAGGACATTCATACTGTGCTTTTTAACAAAAATTATAGACTCCATTTTGCTTTACGAGCTTGTTACATCTCCTAATATTCCAAAAACTAATGATCATGGGGTTCAAACGATCATCCGTACTTTGGCTTTGCCATGAGGATCTTTAAGTTTTTTTTTCTCAAAGCCTGAGCCTTCTATTTGGAGATAGCCTCTGTGAAGCCATCCTGAAGCAGGAAGTTAATTCTTTCTACATGGTGCTCCAGGTAGAAATTTGTCAGTGCACTCTGAGCTAGGTTGGCCGACCTGATCTCAGGTTGATCTGTGATGAGCTGATGGGCCGATGTGGTGGGTGGCCGAACTGAGCTGCTGATCGGTTGAGGTGGGGTGGGGGTTGGTGCTAAGCTTGTAGCTGGCCGAGCTGAGTTGGTGTAACGTCGGCCAGTGTCTGAGCCTTTTTGGTTTTATGTAGCCTTTTGTGGCTGGGCTAAGCTGGGTTGTTGAGGCCGATTGGAGCTGGGTCCAGGTCTTCTGGTCTTTCTAGTGGGGGCATAGGGGATAAGTGTTAGGTAGGTTGGCTGACCTGACCTGGGCAATGTCGATCTGGCCTGAGCTGAATGGGGGTCAGCAGAGGCAAGGTTCATTGGAGTGTGATGGGCAGACTTCTTATGGTTGGCTTCATTGTGGCCAAGCTGCATGTGGTCTCTGCAAAACATTGACAACCTTTCATACTCGACTTTTTGAACAATCGAATAGCACCAACTCTACTAAGCTCAACAGCTCCTTGCTAAGATCCATTCTGACCAGCACACGTGCAAAGTTCCAAGTGCTTCTTTTTTGCTGTGAGTTGGTCTGCATATAGCGGCGTGCCTAGCTAGGAACAGATACCTGAGAGGACCTGGTCCACCCAAAGCGTGACGGATAAGTTGAGAAATTTCACCCAAACTCGGGCTTACACCATTTCAGTTGCTCCAAATGTGAAAATTTTTCTTTAGGATAAGGGACCTCCCATACACAAACTATGAACCTACACAGAGAATCTCCTTCATCTCATTGGCTGACTCAAATTTGAAAATGATCCATCCTGATGCATGGTATTCCACTTTGTGCTTTGCCTTCCATGATTTTGAAAGGTTTTGCACTACTTACTGAACTGGGAATCGTCCCTCAAAGCATCCTACGAGACAGTGATCTACCTCATTATAGTCGGGCAGCTCATTAATGTTTATGTGTACCTTTCCGTGGTGCACAATTCTATTTTTTAAGTCTAAAGCCATGCTCATGCTTTTTGTTTTTCTCAAAAAGAGAAATTACAAGCTCTGCCTTGTGCTGGCTGAGCGGCTGTGTGGATTGTCTGAGGCGCTTGATGGGTGGGCTGTTGGGGGAGGGAAGGGTTATTTGAATTTGGGAAATGTCAAACTCTTGTAGCAGGAGAGGCCACAAGAAATGACAAGTTGGTGGTTGCAGGATTAGGTGGTGTTTGTGGATTGGTGTATGGTAAGAGAGAGGGTGTGGCAGTCACGTGAGGTGAGATGTTTGCCTGGCAGTTTACTATTGTTACATCATCCTCATTTTTACCCGCTAGGTAATTGCACAGGCGGGATTTCTTGTTCTCGCTTCATCTTCTTTGGAATTCAAACTTGAAGTCCCTACATCATCTTATACCGATGCTGATGGAGTAAAGGCATCTCCATTAGCTGCTCCCGTCTCAGCCTTAGGTTTTCAGGTGGAACCCTCATCGTCTGAGCTACAGTAAAGGAGTGTGAGTCTCCTTCTTCGGAGCTTGATATCTCTGCTGTTGATCGTTGTTGCTTTTTCTCTGCACTTTTTGTTGTCATGTAGCTCATGCTGGAGCTAGATGCTGTTGCTTTGCTCTTCCTTGAAGCATACTGTAGGATCTGTATAGCACCACTAGAAGGGGGGTTGAATAGTGAGTGCAGAAAATTCGGATTTTTAAAACTTTATGGACCAAATAACTCACTTCTGAAAACAAGTTCTATTTTCAGATCCTGAATTGATTTATCTAGATGACCTGGTTGTAGACATCCAAAAATTATAAAATTTGGTGTAGATGTGCTCTCAGTTGTTCTGAGTGTCTCACAAAAATTTCAAATTAAAATTCCAAGCCTAACCCCTTGAAAACATGTTTTTGTTTAGATTGCGTCAATCTGCCAGAAACTGTACTCCGTAATCAAAAATTTATTCCTATTCTATGGGAACTCTAAATGACCTGAAAATTTTATGGTATGACCTTCAATATGTGTAATTTAATGGGTTGAAACAGGTTTTTAAAATTCCCTTGGTAAGTATTTCAACCACGTTGATGTTCTCAACCTTTGCAAATCTGAGAATCAGTTTGCACTAGTCTCATGTTTGACTGACTTATAATTATCCAAATAAGATGAGACTTGTGCCAAATGAAAGCTAAGACGTGTGGTTATGTTTTTGCAAAATTTTTTGATTTTTGAAACACGTTTGCTATTTTTTTCGTGAGTATGAAAACAATACAGAAAACTGAAAACTGAAAGTAAAAGTGCTGAAAGTAAATAAGAGCGAGATTTTTATACTGGTTCGGTTAAAAAAACCTACTCCAGTCTTCGAGGACACCTTTCTCAGTATTCAATAATAAAAAATGACACCTTGACACAAGGGTGGCTGGAGTTAAACACCAACTTCACTATTTTACGATCAAACAAAGAAACACAACAACACGAACATCACACCGATCGAATGAAGTCTTTATCACACCTTGATCAACCTTTTACATGAGATGAACGTATGTGGGTAGTTTACACAAAGCCTATATATTATATGAAAGATATGTATGATAGGCTTAAGGTTAAGAGCAAGAGAAAAGAATGGGAGAAGAAGAGAGTAGTCTTGCTTTAAACTTGTAAAAATATGCACTTTGCTTAGCCTTGTCTTGCACCATCTTGCCCCTTTTTATAGTGTGTTGGCCTCCCCTTAGGGTTATAGTCTTCGTTGAAAATTGTCTTGAATACCCTTGGAAGATTACTTTGTATAAATGATGACACAACCTTGCTTGCTTGGCACAACACGATTGGGTGACTGACTTGTCTTTGCCTAGTTGTCACTTCTTGATAGGCCATCTTTAATCCACCTTGGCACCCCTTAAATGAACTGAAAATTATCCTTAAAAATCTGAAACACATGCTTAAAATCAAGGTGTTTAATTTTCAATTAATCATGGTATGATTCCCCCACAATTTTGGAAGAAATTGGTGCAAGATTGAATGATAAAAATCGGCCAAAAGAGAAGTCATGTGCTGAAATTTAAGCATGTGGTTTATTTGAAATGTTTCCTTGTGTGTTGTCCTCTTCAATGTCATCAATCATGTATGGCATATCCTCCGTGAATTAAAGTGTCAAATAAGCTCCACCTAGGCTCCAACAAATTGTAATAGGTGTGTGATATTCAGCTGCACATGTGCTGAATTCTTTTTATGTAAACTTTGTCAAATAATGCATAAACTTCACATACATGGTAAATTGCAATCAGCTCTAATTTGATTTTTCTAGAACACTCTAATATGTCTTGAATATGTAAAAAGTGTGTAGATACATGTGACATTAAGGCCAAAATATTTTCATGCATGCCTAAGTTTAGAAAACCGAATTTTTGACTTTCGTCGATTACGCGATTTTTTCCGATTAAACTTTAACTTCTTAGACATGTAATATATATTATGTCACACACAATATACATAAAATAAAGTGTATTTTCACTTCCTATGGATGATGTTTAAAAACTCCATGGCCTTAGAAAAATGAGTTTGAATTTTCTACAAATTACGGCTAAATTGTGGGTGATTGATGTGTGTAAACTTGCTATGACTTTGGGGCTGAATATGACATGTGCACCACAAAATGTCTGAGAATTGTAAGTGTATTTGGACTGACCATCTTTATATGGTAAGTACGTGACATGTCAGTGAAGGTTCGAGGGTCACCCGATGCGACAATATTTGGTTTATGGCTTCGTGACATGTTGTTATAATTTTTTTATCAAGATAACTTGTAATGTATCATATGAGACCTGTATATACTCATAAATATAATGTGTATATGGTGGTGTGATGTCGTGGTACGGTTATGATATGTATGAAGTGTCGGTGGTACGTCGGGACATAAGTATATAGTGCGTTTTCATAAAATATTTGTATATGAAATATATATATATATATATATATATATATATATATACATATGGCGTGCGTGTTTGAATGAGATGAGGAGACTTTCCATTTCAAGTTTGTCGCCAAATAGCTCTCTCTATATATGTCTTCATTTAATGAACTAGTTAGTTCATTAACTTAAGCACTTCACTTAATGAACTAGTTTAGTTCATTAATCATGGAGCACCTGAAAATAGTATAAAGACAACAAATATTTACCATATGATGTAAGCTTTGACGCTTCATGGCATGTTAGTACGACAACATTATATATAAATATGTAAAGAATTTTTATCATGTGCATTTATCAAGTAACACTTATTTCATGCATTTCGTAAACATGTAATATTTAAATCACGCATTTTCAAATCACACAAATCCCGATTTCTCAACAATCTCCCCTTTTTGATGATTTGCAAAATAACATTTATCTATGATTTAAATGTTGTCGCTCTCCCTACAATTATGCACAAATTTAAAATTTGCACTTTATAATATCATGCTCCCCCTTAAATCATGCTTCTCTCCCGCTTAAATCATGATTTTCTCTCCCCCTTTATTTTGCAAATGTCATCAAAAGTATAAGTAAGAAAGAAAAGAAATAGCAGTTTACAGCATATCAACAGAAGTCATGCCGAATTTTGAGCGTAAATTTTCCTACGTGGCTTGATTAAGTGCTTTTGAATATGTTGGCTACTTGTGCTTCAGTACGGACATGTATAATAACGATATCATCACTGTTTACATGATCACAAAGAAAGTGATATCGTACCTCTATATCTTTTGCTTTAGAATGTAAAACGGCGTTCTTAGACAAGTTAATAGCACTCATACTATAACAATATATAGGGATGTGATTTACAACTATTCCAAAATCTGATAGCTATTGTTTTAGCCATAATAGTTGTGTGCAATGAAGACTAAGTGTCATGTACTCTGCTTCAGTGGTAGATAATGCTACACTGGCTTGCTTTTTCAAAAACAGGATATTAATGAATTGCCGATGAATTGACAAGTACCACTTGTGCTTTTTTAGTCGATTTTACATCCACCATAATCCGCATCAGTATAGGCATGCAAGTTAAATTCATAATTTTTATCATACCAAATTCCTAATGTGGGAGTATGCTTAATGTACCGGAATTTCATTTTTGCAGCATTATAGTGTGACACTTTTGGGTTAGTTTGAAAACGAGCACACATACAAACACTAAACATGATATCGGGTCTACTTGTAGTAAGATAAAGCAAAGAACTCATCATAGACCTACATAAATCATTATCAAAGTCTTTTCCATTTTCATCTTTATCAAGTTTAGTTGTTACACTCATAGGGGTAGGAGATGGTTTCAAGTTTTCAAAGTTAAACTTCTTATTCATGTCATTTACGTATTTAACTTGACTTATATGTATGCTTTTACTAGTTTGCTTAATTTGCAAGCCAAGAAAATAATTTAACTCACCAACCATAGACATCTCGAATTCGGATTTCATGCACGTTTCAAATTATTCTACTAGCTGATGACATGAGATCCAAAGATAATATCATCAACATAAATTTGAATAATAAGTAAATCCAATTTTTCTTGTTTCAAGAATAAAGTACTATCTATGGTTCCTCTTTTAAATCCATTTTTTAAAAGAAAGGTAGCAAAACGATCGTACCAAGCCCTAGGTGCTTGTCTTAAAACATATAGTGCCTTCTTTAACTTATACACATGATTAGGATATTTCATATCCTCAAAACCGGGTGGTTTTTTTATGTATACTTCTTCATGTATAAAACCGTTTAAGAATGCACTTTTTACGCCCATTTGATAAAGTTTAAAATTCTTTATATAAGAAATAGCAAGTAATAATCGTATAGCTTCTAAGCGTGCTACGGGTGCAAATGTTTCTTTGTAATCTATTCCCTCTTCTTGATTATATCCTTGTGATACAAGTCTCTCTTTGTTTTTAATGACTTTACCATCTTCATTCATTTTGTTTCTAAATATCCACTTTGTGCCTATTATCGTTTTATCTTGTGGTCGGGGTACTAAATCCTACACATCGTTCCTTGTGAATTGATTTAGTTCATCATGCATAGCGTCAATTGAAGAAGAATCATTCAAAGTATCACACACATTCTTGGGTTCTATTTCAGATATCATAGCATGGAATTGATTTATTTTATCTTGATTTATTCTTCTATGTGGTCGTACACATTGTGTTATGTCGCCTATGATGAGGTCGTGTAGGCTATCCATAATGTTGGACCGTGCAGCTGTAATAAACACCACTAGAAGGGGGGTGAATAGGGGTTAGCGGATATTACACTACAACCCTTTGTTAAAATCCCCTTTGAAAAAAGAATCTGAAACCACTTCAGATTCAGAACCCGTTTTTTAAAAATTCACAAATAACTGTACACAACTCCAAAAATTATAAAACTTTCCCGAATTTAACTTCAATGAGTTAACAAGACTCTGTCCAAAACTCAGACAAAAATAAAATCGTTTGGCCCTTCAAACAAATAAAAAGATTCAGATGGTCGATCTGGACAGAATTGGACAGAATGTTGCTGATTTTAAAAAACGTGTTTCTCTTTGAATACTCAACCAAAAAGGTTGATATTTATATCAAAACACTCCTTAGGATGTGTAGATGAAGTTTCCAAAAGGCCCTGCCCTTAAACAATTTTTGAAAAATACAGATTTTAAGTTTTGTTCAAAACTAGTCAGATTGCAGCCAGATTGGAGCAGTTATCATACAAAGACTGAAAGACTAACTTTACCTTGCTCAAAGCATGATTCTTATTGCAAATGAAAGCTAAAAGTCTGAAGTATAACTCCACCAAAAATCACAAATTTTGAAAATGTTTAGCTATTTTTTCAAATTGTGAGAAGTTGTGTGAAAACTGCAGTCAAAAACGGGCAGAAAACAAAAATAAAGAAACAAGAAAAGAACACCGAGAATTTATCCTGGTTCGGTCAATGTGACCTACTACAGTCCCAGGGAACACCTTTCCTTGGATTTCACTATCAAATGAACACCTTACAACAAGAGTTAAGCTTGATCCTTGGGTTATACACCAACCCTATTCAGGACTTGGATAATCACTTCTATGCAACTCTTGGTTACAACACCTCTACCACCTATTGATGTAGCCTTATAAATTTGGCTAATCAATCATACAAATCCAACTCAAGAAGGTGTGTATAGTGTAGCTGGACAACAAAGAAAATTGGAACACCTTAGCTACACAAAGTATGAACGAAAATATGAGAAGAGAATAGCAAGACAACAATCTTCAATTTTGCTTTCAAGTGTGTGTCTTCTCTTCTTCACCTTGCCTCCTATTTATAGTGTGAATAGATGGCATATTCTCTCCAACTTTTAGACCATGTGATGGCTAAGAATTTTGAATTAAAGAACCTCCATAATCATCTCCAACAACCTTGTCTCCATTACATTCAAATTTGAAATTTCAAGTTGGCAACTTTTGCCAACTAGCTTGTTTTTGAATTTTTCACTTGTCCAAAAGTCATAAAATGAGTACACCACCTGTTTATGGACGTTTTTGTTGTTGTATGTATGTATACCAACTCAAATTTTGTGAATAAAAAATAGTGAATAAGTGTTGACAAGATTATGTCAACATATAACACCAAAATTCATAATTTCTTCTCCTTTACATATTGTGATGAATCTTGCACCAAGGACACTTTGTAATCTCTAAAAGATGATGATTAATTTTCTCTTATAACATATATAAGAGGGTCTTCAAGAAAAAATAGAATGTGACATCTCAAATCATCACATATCCAGCTATAGTCAATAATATCATCGGTTGAGAGAATAAGATATAAGATCACCATATAATCTTCAAAATAAAATAATACAGCTCCAGAATGAAGATAATAATATTCTCAAGAGATTCCTTGAGTGAAAATACCAAAAATATCCTTGGGGGTAAAATGACCAAAATACCCCTGGTGTGAGAAAACTCCAGAAATGCCCCCGATGGTCAGAAATAATCGCAATACCACCTTTGTTATGATAAATAAGATAATAATATGCACTTGACATATTTTCACCATATGATGTTCCTACAAAACTTAAAATACCAATTTGCCCTTTTTGGTAAGTTGTAGAAACTTCCAAGGCACGTTAGTCACAAGACAATAATAATCACCAAAACACATAATAATCACATAATGAGCATGTATAATTCACATACAAATGAAAAAATCATTTTAACACATTTTAGAAAATTATTTCTAAAAATCTAGACATCGATCGATCAAAGTGCCTCAGCTTCATAGATCGATGTCTCACATAAAGGTTCAGGTTTTGTCTCTGACCTACATCTATCGATCGAAGTGAGAGTTTGATGTACATCGATCGATTGATGTGTCTCAGGTTTAGAGATCGATGTCTCACAGAAAGTTCTTAAACTTTTCTGGCTTACATAGATCAATCGATATGCAACAACCTGAGAGATCGATGTCAACTTGTTCAAATTTTTCAACTTTTAATCACACATAACACCATGTGTGACATTTTTAAGTATTCATCACTTCAAATCATGACTTTGAAAATTATCCAAACATATTTCTCAACATTCTCCCCCTTTTGGATGATTTTCAAAATAACCTAACATGATTTTAATGTCACAATTTATAACCAAAAGTTTAACCAAATGTTTAACCAAAAGTTTAACCAAATGTTTTCAACTTTTAAATAGTATGCCGCTCCCCCTCAACTCATACTCTCCCCCTTAACCTATGCTACAAAATTTATACCATTACCAATTAAAACTTAGCATATGATTCATCATGACTTACCAACTAAAATCATGTTCTTATTCTATCTCCCCCTTTATTTTGCAAATCATGCAAAAGATAGAACTATACAATGGTATCGTAAGTCATCATTCCTAATTTCGCTCGTAATTTTTCAAAAGTGGCTTGATTAAGGGGTTTGGTGAAGATGTCAGCGATTTGGTGATCAGTTTTTATATGGTTTATCACTATGTCCTCATTTTGAACATGATCGCGAAGAAAGTGGTATCGCACCTCAATGTGTTTGGCCTTAGAATGAAGCACTGGATTCCGGGAAAGATTGATTGCACTGGTGCTATCGCAGAAAATTGGAATCTTATTCATTTTAATGCCAAAATCACTAAGTTGCTGTTTAAGCCAAAGTATTTGGGTAGTACATAAACTCAAAGCGATACACTCGGCTTCAGTGGTAGAAAGCGCTACACTAGCTTGCTTTTTAGAAAACCAAGAAATCAAATTGGTTCCTATGAATTGACATGTACCGCTAGTGGATTTTCTATCTAACTTGCAATCACCGTAATCAGCATCACTATATGCGTGTAATTCCAACTTAGCGTTTCTATCATACCACAGTGCTAAGTGAGGTGTATGCTTAAGGTATCTAAAGATCTTTTTCACTGCATTGTAATGTGATACCTTAGGACAAGATTGAAATCTAGCACACATACACACACTAAACATAATATCAGGTCTTGATGCAGTTAAGTATCACAATGAGCCAATCATAGACCTATAAAGTGTGTCATCAAAAGGTTTACCGTTTTCATCCTTATCAAGTTTGATACTAACACTCATAGGGGTAGTTGTAGGTTTCAACTCTTTAAAGCCAAACTCCTTAATCATATCATTGACATACTTAATTTGGCTAATGTGTATTCCTTGAGGGGTTTGTTTGATTTGAAGTCCTAAGAAATAATTCAACTCTCCTACCATTGACATTTCAAACTCTGACTTCATACCCTCTTCAAAGTCTTTTACTAAAGTAGGGTTGGTTGAACCAAAGATTATATCATCTACGTATATTTGAACTATCAACAAATTATTACCTTTTCTTCTTAGGAATAACGTGTTGTCGATGATCCCCCTTTGATAATTATTTGAAATAAGAAAGTTTGCAAATCTCTCATACCAAGCTCTTGGAGCTTGTTTTAAACCATATAGAGCTTTCTTAAGCTTATAAACATGGTTAGGATTCTTTGGATCTTCGACTCCAGGGGGTTGTTTGACAAACACCTCTTTTTGGATGTATCCATTCAAGAACGCACTCTTGACATCCATTTGGAATAGCTTAATTTTGCTTAGACTTGCAATCGCAAGTAACAATCTAAGTCGTGCAACGGGTGCAAATGTTTCTTCATAATCTATTCGTTCTTGTTGATTATAACCTTCTGCGACTAGTCTAGCCTTATTTCTTGTAATGTTTCCTTATTCGTCCATCTTATTCCTAAACACCCATTTTGTTCCTATGATTGACTTGTTTTCGGGTTTAGGTACTAAGTCCCACACATTGTTCCCTGTGAATTGATTTAATTCCTCATGCATAGCATCTATCCAAGATATATCACCTAAGACTTCCTTTATGTTCTTAGGTTCTAATTGTGAGATTAAGCTATGTTCTTCAAGTTGACTTATATTTCTACATGTTCTAATCCCAACACTTGGATCTCCAATTATTAATTCTTTAGGATGCCACCAATTCCTAGATTGACTAGGTTCACCCTCATCTTGTTTAAATATTTCATTAGTATGAACATTATCATATGTAATAAGATTATCAGTTACATTATCTTCTAATTTCAAAGTTTCTTCATTTATTTCATCTAAGGTTTCATGCATGTCTTGTTCAGGGGAAGTTGGTTCTAGATGATCAAGTACATGCTCAAGTAATATATCATCATCAAACATATTTTCAACATTTGTTTCTTGTTTATGTTGATGTTTATCACTAACTTCAAAGCATGCATTTTCATTGAATTTCACATGTATGGATTCAATTATCTTTCTAGATGCAGGATTATAACACCTATATGCTCTTGAGTTAGTAGAATTACCAACAAATATGCATTCAATAGACTTTTGTTCAAACTTATCTAGATTATCCTTAGTGTTTAGCACAAAACATTTACATCCAAATACTTTAAGATAATCTATTTTAGGTTGCCTATTGTTTAGCAATTCATAAGGCGTTTTATTTAATTTCTTTCTAATAGTAAGCCTATTTATAATATAGCATGCACAACTAACAGCTTCAGCCCATAAATATTTAGGTAATTTATTTTCACAAAGCATTGTCCTAGCAACTTCTTGAATCGTTCTATTTTGGCGTTCAACAACTAAATTGAGTTGTGGTGTTCTAGGTGGTGAGAATTCATGTTTTATTTCATGTAGTTCACAAAATTTGATTACGTCTTTATTTTTAAATTCTCCATCTCTATCACTCCTAATTCTTTTGACATTTTCTTCGTAAATGTTTTCAAGTTGCTTGATAAGGATTTCGATTGCTAATGGAGCATTGTCTTTGTGTGTTAAGAACAATGTCCATGTGTAGCGTGAGTAATCATCTACTATGACACACACATAGTAGTGTCCACCTAGACTTCTTGTCCTACTTGGACCAAATAAGTCTAAGTGAAGCAATTCTAGTACATGACTAGTATTCACTTCATGTTTCAGTTTTAAGATTTCTTTAATGTGTTTTCCCTTAATACATGTTTCACACATTTGAAAATTATCTAAGTCTAACTTAGGCATTCCTCTAATTAAATTCTTCTTAGATAATTTCTTAATAGTTGAAATTCCTATATGGCCTAATCTTCAATGCCATAAATTTACATCTAAGTCATGTGATATTAGACACTTAACCTTAGCATCTAACATGTTATCTAAGGTAAGAGTATAAATATTTCCATCTCTATTTCCTTTTAAAACCGTTTCTCCTTTTTCATTTATTATATCACAAGAATTGGGAAGAAAGGAGACATTATAACCACAATCTATAAGTTGAGAAATAGTAAATAAATTATAAGATAGATTGCTTACTAATAACACATTTCGTTTTTAAAATGTGTTAGGGTCCCCAATTGTACCTTTTCCAACAACTTGTCCTTTGTTGTTGTCACTGAATGTTACTTTTCCTCCATTCTTGATATGTTCCAATTCGATGAATAGTTTGGGGTTCCCCGTCATATGCCTCGAACATCCACTATCTAAAAACCATTTGGCTTTTAGATTCTTTGACTTTGCCTCCTTCTTGCATTCCTTGTGTTTATCCTACAATGGAGACAAAGTTTTAGGTACCCTTTATTTGGGTCCTTGAATGTTAGGGGCACTATTCTTATATAGATATCTCTTAGGTACCCAAACTTGAATATACCTTCTAGGCACATTTTTAGCATTGTTATAATTTGGAAAATAAGAAGAATTAGCATATACATGATTATTCCACATAAGTGAAGATGCATTGTTATACATGTTGTGCCATGGTTGATAATCATTATAGGATGGCCGAATTTTATAATGTGCATAAGGCATACGATTTTGTTTCTTATATGGCGCTATATAAGTGTGTTTGTAGGCATTTTTATAAGACTTATAAGAATGTTGCCTATACTTAGGTTTATAATATGTTGAATGCATTTTATTATGTCTCGTTGCATTTGTATACATATAGGCATAATTTCTAGGTTGTCTAGATGCAAAGTTTGGCCTAGATGTATGTTTATGCGTGTGTATATTGGTGGGTGTGTGTTGTATTTTTGCCTTGATATAAGTAGACGAAGGTGTAGAAGCAGGCAAGTTGATTTTGTTGTATTATATGGCAACTTTGTACTAGATGAAACAAACTTAGTCTTTTTATTTACTTTTTCATTTTCTTCTTTATAGCCTAATCCGGTTTTATCATTACCATACTTTTGTGATGAGATGAGTGTGTCTAATATGTTTGTACCGGATTTAAACTGTTCAAAGGTTTTCTCTAAGCCTAGTTTGCATGATTTAAGTGTAGACACTTCATTTTCATAATCATGCATCTTGGTTTTCAACGCACTATTTTCGGTTCTTAAGGTTTGTTCATTATTTCTAGATGACTCAATTTTAGTCTTTAATGAATCAAGAGCATTTGATGACTCTTGTTTGAAAGACTCTAATTGATTAGAAAGTTCCAAGTTGGTTGTCTTCAACTTGTCATTTTCTTCAATTAGTTTCTTTTTCTCTTTTGACAACCTTTTATAATGAGCGTGCATTTTCATGAATTCATCATACATTTCATCGAAAGTCATCTCATTATCAGAATCAAAATCAGGAGTAGATGTTACCTCTTTCGTAGACTTTGAGAACGCTCCTTTATGAGAGATAGATGACATGATGTATGATTTTAGATGAATACCTTGAATTTTAATCAAGTGAATACAAATGCTCCAAACCTTCTTGAAGTGTTCAAATGCTCCAAACCTTCTTGGTTTGGGATTAGCAGGCAACTATGATTTCTTGCTTATTAGCCTTGTCTTGTTTGTACGGTGTTGAATCTTGCTTCTTTTGAGTGGTGTTGGTCTGGCTCTGATACCAAATGTTGGACCGTGCACCTGCAATAAACACCACTAGAGGGGGGTGAATAGTGGTTAGCGGAAATTACACTACAACCCTTTGTTAAAATCCCCTTTGAAAAAAATCTGAAACCACTTCAGATTCAGAACCCGTTTTTTAAAAATTCACAAATAATTGTACACAACTCCAAAAATTATGAAACTTTTCACAATTTAACTTCAATGAGTTAACAAGACTCTATCCAAAACTCAGACAAAAATAAAATCGTTTGGCCATTCAAACAAATAAAAAGATTTAGATGGTCAATCTGGACAGAATTGGACAGAATGTTGCTGATTTTGCAAAACATGTTTCTCTTTGAATACTCAACCAAAAAGGTTGATCGTTATATCAAAACACTCCTTAGGATGTGTAGATGAAGTTTCCAAATGGCCCTGCCCTTAAACAATTATTGAAAAATACAGATTTTAAGTTTTTTCAAAACTGGTCAGATTGCAGCCAGATTGGAGCAGTTATCTTGCAAAGACTGAAAGACTAACTTTCCCTTGCTCAAATTAAGTGATTCTTGTTGAAAATGAAAGCTAACAGTCTGAAGTATAACTCCACCAAAAATCACAAATTTTAAAAATGTTTAGCTATTTTTTCAAATTGTGAGAAGTTGTGTGAAAACTGCAGTCAAAAACGGGCAGAAAACAAAAATAAAAAAACAAGAAAAGAACACCGAGAATTTATCCTGGTTCGGTTAATGTTACCTACTCCAGTCTCAAGGAACACCTTTCCTTGGATTTCACTATCAAATGAACACCTTACAACAAGAGCCAAGCTTGATCCTTGTGTTATACACCAACCCTATTCAGGACTTGGATAATCACTTCTATGCAACTCTTGGTTACAACACCTCTACCACCTATTGATGTAGCCTTATAAATTTGGCTAATCAATCATACAAATCCAACTCAAGAAGGTGTGTATAGTGTAGCTGGACAACAAAGAAAATTGGAACACCTTAGCTACACAAAGTATGAACGAAAATATGAGAAGAGAATAGCAAGACAACAATCTTCAATTTTGCTTTCAAGTGTGTGTCTTCTCTTCTTCACCTTGCCTCCTATTTATAGTGTGAATAGATGGCATATTCTCTCCAACTTTTAGACCATGTGATGGCTGAGAATTTTGAATTAAAGCACCTCCATAATCATCTCCAACAACATTGTCTCCATTACATTCAATTTTGAAATTTCAAGTTGGCAACTTTTGCCAACTAGCTTGTTTTTGAATTTTCCACTTGTCCAAAAGTCATAAAATGAGTACACCACCTTCTCCACCTGTTTATGGATGTTTTTGTTGTCGTATTTATGCATACCAACTCAAATTTTGTGAATAAAAAATAATGAATAAGTGTTGACAAAATTATGTCAACATATAACACTAAAATTCATAATTTCTTCTTCTTTACTTATTGTGATGAATCTTGCTAGAAGGACACCTTGTAATCTCTAAAAGATGATGATTAATATCCTCTTATAACATATATAAGAGGGTCTTCAAGAAAAAATAGAATGTGACATCTCAAATCGTCACATATCCAGCTATAGTCAATAATATCATTGGTTGAGAGAATAAGATATAAGATCACCATATAATCTTCAAAATAAAATAACACAGATCCAGAATGAAGATAATAATATTCTCAAGAGATTCCTTGAGTGAAAATACCAAAAATACCCTTGGGGGTAAAATGACCAAAATACCCCTGGTGTGAGAAAACTCCAGAAATGCCCCCGATGGTCAGAAATAATCGCAATACCACCTTTGTTATGATAAATAAGATAATAATATGCACTTGACATATTTTCACCATATGATGTTCCTACAAAACTTAAAATACCAATTTTGGCCTTTTTGGTAAGTTGTAGAAACTTCCAAGGCACGTTAGTCACAAGACAATAATAATCACCAAAAACACATAATAAGCACATAATGAGCATGTATAATTCATATACAAATGAAAAAATCATTTTAACACATTTTAGAAAATTATTTCTAAAAACCCTAGACATCGATCGATCAAAGTGCCTCAGCTTCATAGATCGATGTCTCACATAAAGGTTCAGGTTTTGTCTTTGACCTACATCGATCGATCGAAGTGAGAGTTCGATGTACATCGATCGATCGATGTGTCTCAGGTTTAGAGATCGATGTCTCACAGAAAGTTCTTAAACTTTTCTAGCTTACATAGATCAATCGATGTGCAACAACCTGAGAGATCGATGTCAACTTGTTCAACTTTTTCAACTTTTAATCACACATAACACCATGTATGACATTTTTAAGTATTCATCACTTAAAATCATGACTTTGAAAATTATCCAAACATATTTCTCAACACATAAGTCATCTTGGTTGATTATTTTCTAAGTTTTCATGCATTCTACGTGATCATGCATTTGTAGTGTGTCATGTTCATCATGTACGATATTTTCTTCTACATCATCTAACACAGGATTTAGTTCAAAATCATCATCATATTATTTATTTATTTCATGTTCACCAAATTCATTAAATTTCACATGTATAGATTCTAAAATCTGTCTAGTGATAGGATCGTAACATCTATGTGCATTAGAATTCACAGAAGATCAAGATGCATTCAATGGATTTAGACTTAAATTTATCTAGATTATCTTTTGTATTTAAGACAAAGCATTTACAACCAAACACACAAAAATAATCAATCTTAAGCATGCGATCATTCAAAATTTCATAAGGGATTTCGTTTATTTTCTTTCTAATCGATAAGTGGTTAATTATATAGGATGTACAATTTACGACTTCTGCCCACAAAAAACTAGGCAAATTATTTTCACATAGCATGGCTCTTGTAATTTCTTGTAATGTCCTATTCTTTCTTTCTACTGCTCTGTTTAACTGTGGTGTTCTAGGCGGTGAAAACTCGTGTTTAATACCTTTTTCTTCACAAAATGCAATCATATCCTTATTTTTAAATTCGTTGCCTCTATCGCTCCTAATCTTTTTCACATTTAAATCATACTCATTTTGAAGTTGTTTTTATTAATTAAGCAATCTCAACGGCACAATCATCTTTATTTGCAAGAAATAAAATTCATGTATAGCGAGAAAAATCATCAACGACGGCACATGCATAATGTCTCCTACCAAGACTTCTAGTACGATTAGGACCAAACAAATCAATGTGTAACAATTCTAAGACTTTAGACGTGCTAATTTTATTCTTAGAATTAAGTGATTCACGTGTTTGTTTGCCTTTTAATACAAGATTCACACAACTTAAAGTTGTCTAAATCATGTTTAGACAATCCTCGTACTAGATTCTTTTGTTGAAGTTTCTCAAGAGTTGAGATACCAATATGTCCTAAATGTCTATGCCATAAATTCACATTAGGTTCATTCGACATAAAACATTTTACGTTTGCGTCTAACAGGTCATCCATAGACAGGGCAAAACTATTTCCTTCTTTTTTCCTTTTAATATCGTTTCTCCGTTTTTATTTATAACATTGCAATATGGATGAGTGAAGCACACATCAAAACCACTGTGAAGAAATTGTGAGATGCTAAGCAAGCTATAGGATAGATTACTTACCAGAAAGACGTTGGAGATTTGAAGAGTGCTTGTGTTTCCAATTGTTCTTTTTCTGATAATTCTTCCTTCGTTGTTGTTTCTAAAGGTCAACGTTCTACCTTTTGTAACCTTCTTCAAAATTGAGAACAAGCTCGGGTCACCCGTCATGTGTCTCGAGCAACCACTGTCATGGAACCACTTGATTGATGTGTCTTTTGATTTATGAGTTTCCTCGTTTGATGCTTTGGATGTAAAGCATACTTGTGTTGTTTCTTTTTCGGTTTCATCAGTCTTAGAGTCAGATAAGTTACTCCAATTGGAGGCCTTGAGAGCTCTTCTTGTATTCCTTCGTTTAGGTTCTGAGACGGGTCAAGTTTTGTTCTAATCCTTGTCACGGTTTTTTTTTTGTTTGTTTGTCCTTGTTCGGGTAGTCATATGATAGATGTCCAAGTTTTCCATATTCATAGCATTTTATAACTTTATCGTTATTTTTATTTTTATTTCTATTAGTCGAAAAATCCTTAGGTTTATTCTTTAATGATTTTCTCATAAATTTTCTCAAACATTTAGCCAATAATATTAGATCTTCGTCGTCCGATTCTATGTCACTATCATCTACGTGATCGTAAGAGGTAGAGACGTATTCATTTGAATTAAAAGCAATAGTCATACCTTGTTTTGACGCTGATTCCGATTTCTTTAGTGTAAGTTTGTTTTTGTATACCTTAATGATCCGATTAGTTCCTCCATCTTTATCGATTTTGTTTCCTTACTTTCTTCAATCGCTGTGACTTTGGAATCCCATTCGGATGGAAGACTTCTTAGTACCTTTTGTACCTTTTCCTGTGAAGAAAATACTTTTCCAAGATATTCAAGGGAGTTGTAAATGTTAGTCAAACATAAATCCATATCAACAATAGACTCGTTTGGTAATAACTTGAAGGATTCAAGAGTAGATATAAGCATGTTTATTTTGGACTCTTTAACTTCACTAGTACCTTCATGTTTCATTTCAAGAATTCTCAACATTTCTTGGGCACTAGACCAATTGGACACATAGCTTGATTAACTTTTACTTAAACCATTTAGAAGAAGTTGGATGGCTCTAGCATTCATGTTTAATTTCTTTTTGTCATCATTAGTGTATTCTTGTTTTGGCTTTACAACTTCTAAAGTGACACCGTCAACCGTGGATAACTTAAAAGGAATAAAAGAACTGTCTTCTATGATGGACCATAAGTCTATAACCATAGCCATAAGGAAGAGTTTCATTCTAAGTTTCTATTGTATAAAAGACTCACCGTCGAAAAGAGGAAGCATTTGACTCGACATACCTTCTTGCTTTGTCTTGTGACAAGTGGATGCCATCTCACAAAGATCGTTGAATCTTCTCGTAGTGAGTGTGCCTGCACTCTGACACCACTTATAGGACCTGTATAGCACCACTAGAAGAGAGGGTTGAATAGTGAGTGTGGAAAATTCGGTTTGAAAAACTTTTTGGACCAAATAACTCACTTTTGAAAAAAAGTTTCTGTTTTAGATCCTTATTTTATTTATCTAGATGACCTGGTTGTAAATCTTCAAAAATTTTAAAATTTGGTGAAGATGTGATATCGGATGTTATGAGTGTCTCACTAAAATTTCAGATTAAAATTTCAAGCCTAACCCTTTGAAAACACGTTTTTGTACAAATTACGTCAATCTGCCAGAAACTGTACTCTGAAATAATAAATGTATTCCTATAAATTGAAAACTCTAAATGACCTGAAAATTTTATGGTATGACCCTCAAGATGTGTATTTAATGGGTTAAAATAGTTTTTAAAATTCCCTTGGTAAGTATGTCAACCACGTTGGTGTTCTCAACCTTTGCAAATCTAAGAATCAGATTGCACTACTCTCAGAACTATTAGCGTTTGACTAATTTATACATATCCAAATATGATGAAACTTGGGCCAAATGAAAGCTAGGACGTGCGGCTATGTTTCTGCAAAATTTTGTGATTTTCGGAAAATGTTTGCTATTTTTTCTGTGAGTATGAAAATGATGCAGAAAACTGAAAACTGAAAGTAAAAATGCCGAAAGTAAATAACACCGAGATTTTTATCGTTCGGTTAGAACAACCTACTCCAGTCTTTGGGAACACCTTCCTTGGTATTCAATAATAATAAATGACACCTTGACACAAGGGTGGCTGGAGTTAAACACCAACTCCACCATTTTACAATCAAACACACAAACACAACAACACGAACACCACCACCGATCGAATGAAGGCTTGATCACACCTTGAACAACCTTTTACATGTGATGAACGTATGTGGGTGGTTTACACAAATCATATACAGTATATGGAAGATATGTATGATAGGCTTAAAGCTAAGAGCAAGAGAAAAGAATGGGAGAAGAAGAGAGTAGTCTTGCTTTCAACTTGTAAGAATATGCATGCTTAGCCTTGTCTTGCACCATCTTGCCCCTTTTTATAGTGTGTTGGCCGCCCCCTTAGGGTTAGAGTCTTCCTTGAAAATTATTTTGAATACCCTTGGACGATTACTTTGTATAAATGACGACACAACCTTGCTTACTTGACGCAACACGATTGGACGACTGACTTGTCTTTGCCTAGTTCTTGATAGGCCATCTTTAATCCACCTCGGCACTCCTTAAATGAGCTGATAATTCTTCTTAAAAATCTGAACCACATGTTTAAAATCAAGGTGATTAATTTTCAATTAATCATAATATGATTCTCCCACAATTTTGGAAGAAATTGGTGCAAGATTGAACGATAAAAATCGGCCAAAAGAGAAGCCATGTGCTGAAATTTCAGCATGTGGTTTATTTGAAATATTTCCTTGTGTATTGCCCTCTTCAATGTCACTAATCATGTGTGACATATTTTCCACCAATTAAAGTGCCAAATAAGCTCCACCTATGCTCTAACAAGTTGTAATAGGCATGTGATATTCAGCTGCACATGTGCTGAAATCTTTTTATGTAAATTTTGTCAAATAATGCATAATCTTCACATACATGGTAAATTGCAATCAGCCCTAATTTGATTTTTCCAGAACACTCTAATATGTCTTGAATATGTAAAAAGTGTATAAATACATATGACATCAAGGCCTAAACGTTTTCATGTATGCCTAAGTGTAGAAAACCAAATTTTCGACCTTTGTCGATTACGCGATTTTTCTCCGATTAAGCTCAAACTTCTTAGATATGTAATATATATTATGTCACAAATAATCTACATAAAATAAAGTGTATTTTTTCAGCTCCTATGGCTGATGTTGAAAAATACCATGTGCCTTAGAAAAATGAGTTTGAATTTTCCACAAACTAAGGCTAAATTATAGGTGATTGATGTGTGTAAACTTAGTATGACTTTGGGGATGAATATGACATGTGTACCACGAAATTTCTGACCATTTTAACTGTATGTGGGTTAGCCATCTTTATATGCTAAGTACGTGACATGTCGGTGAAGTTTCAGTAGTCACCCGATGCGACAATGCTCGGTTTATGGCTTTGTGACATGTCGTTATAGTTTTTGTATCAAGATGACTTGTAATGTATGATATGAGGCCAGTATATACTCATAAATATAATGTGTATATGGTGGTGTGACGTCGAAGTATGGTTATTATGTGTATGACGTGTCGGTGGTACGTCGGGACATAAGTATATAGTGTGTCTTTATAAAAAATTTCTATATGAAATATATATATATATATATATATATATATATATATATATGTATGCATGCATGTATGTATGTATGTATGTATGTATGTATGCGGCGTGTGAGTTTGAATGAGATGAGGAGACTTTCCATTTCATGTTTGTTACCATATAGCTCTCTCCAAATATGTCTTATTTAATGAACTAGTTAGTTCATTAACTTAAGCATTTCACTTAACGAACTAGTTTAGTTCATTAATCATGGCACCTGAAAATAGTATAAAGACAACAAATGTTTGACATATGATGTAAGCTTTAACGCTTCATGGCACGTTAGTACGACAACATTATATATAAATATGTAAAGCATTTTTATCACGTGTATATATCAAGTAACACTTATTTCATGCATTTCGTAAACATGTAATATTTAAATCATGCATTTTCAAATCACTCAAATCCCGATTTCTCAATACATATTTCTGCTTCAACACAGCCTTGGCTGTCTTCCTTTTGGACATAGTGCACTCCGTTTAGATTCATAGATAGTGTAATAGTGTGTTGTGTTGAAAAGCTAAGGGAAGAATTCATTCTAGAGAGAAGGCAGATTCTCTCTCTAACTTCCCCATACAAAAGTTTTTACACAAAAGTGTGTTAAAGTCTTACTCAGGCTTCATTTGCAGTAATATCTTTATTGAGTATCCCAATTTAAAAAAGCTTTGAGTTAGCAGGATGATACCATCACCTTATAGTGTGTGAAAGCGATTGTGGAGGAAATAGTTCCACCTATACAATTTAGCCTTAAGATGTACAATGTACATAGACGATTCATATGACATATACAATACACATGTGCAACACCACTCTCAAGTTGAAGCTGACAAATGTCATCAAATGCACGTTTTCCCAATGTTGGTGCGAATTTAAGCTAACTGCATCAAAGAACGATGAAATAATAATTTAGAGTTAATTGCACTTGGTATCCAATCTTTTCCACAAAGTTTTAAGTAGTATCCGGACTTTCATTAATTTGCTGAACAGCCATACTTATTAGGGAAATAGACACATGGCATCTTTGTTGACGTCATAAAGGCAATTTTAATTTTTTTTAAAGTTTAAAAAAATAATTCAAAAATAAAAAAAAACTCCCACCCCCACCCCAACCCCTGCCATCGGCCTCCCTCCCCTACCAATCCAACTTCCTTCATCTTCATCTTCTTCCTCTACCTTCATAAGATATTGTCAGCTAGTCCCATGCCCAGATTCTTAAAAATACTAAACCGACACGGATTTTTTATTTTTTATTTTTTATTTTGTCAAGTCCACCTCTCTTCTATTCCACTTCAACTTCATCTCCCACTTTTTCTTTTTGATCAAAATATCAAAACGCCAGAAAACCCCTGCTTCCCTCTCTTCGGGTAAGCTTTGCTTCTTCCTTTTTTTAAAGATGTTTCAAATACGGACAGCAGAAATTTACTTTCTTTTCTTTAGTTTTTTTCTTTGTCGTGCGTGCTTTTTCCCTTCAAATCTGTTGAGGGTGGAAGATCAAGGCTGCAACTTTATTCCTTTGGTTTCTTTTTTTTGAGGGTTGGGATTGTATGGAAGATTGAGTCCCCTGTAATGCTGAACATTTGCAAAAGCACACAATAAAGCGAAACATATAGCTACTTCCAAGGAGAAGCAGAGCAACATGGTGGCACATCATGGCCCGCCAAGTCATGTTTATATGAGGATTATACTCCCAGTTTGTATGATTCTCAAAACCCCAATTTTTTGCTTGATAATATGGGCAAATCCTCAGTTGGAATTTCAGTTTCTGGTGGCGGAGAAAAAAGGGGAAGGTGTGGGGTTTCGGAAAGTGGAGGAGGGCAGCAAGTGGCGGTGCAAGGGCGGAAGAAAAGGACGAGAAGGCAAAGACTTTGAAGATTGTGGAGGAAGAAGATGAAAATGGAAGAAAAAGATGAAGATGGAGGAAGGTGGATTGGTAGGGGAGGGAGGTCGATGGCGGGGGTGGGGGTGGGGGTTTTCTTTTTTATTTATGAATTATTTTTTCAAAAATTTTAAAAAATAAATTAAAATTGTATTTATGACGCCAGCAAGGATGTCATGTGCCAATTTATCTAATAATTATGGCTGTTCAGCGAATTAATTGAAAGTCCGAATGCTACTTAAAACTTTGTAGAAAAGATAGCAGATGCAATTAACTCTAATAAATGCAATTAACTCTAATAATTTAGTATGAAATACCGTGTATTCTGAACAATATGAAAAGCGATTGACTATTACGATGAAGAAACATGTAGCGCCCCGCTCCCGAGCCCTAGCATCGGGAACAGTGCACCCGCTGTAGCCTACTATGAGGACTACAAAGCGTCGTTCAAACTTCTTTGCACGTCAGAACTGACGTAGAAATTTTTTCGCAGAAACAATAATTAAAGAAATAAACATCTTGATTAAATTAAATCCATCAGAATAAAATCAAGTACAAGGGTTGACGAAACCCTCTAAGTCAAATATGAATACTAAAATCAAAATAATAAACATATATGGAGGTCTATCTGACTATCCCAAGTATCAAGCTCCGGGTCAACAAGATCCCTTCTCGATTCCAGCTCACTAGTCCCAGCTTGTGTAATCTGTCTCACCCTCGTTAATTGTATATGCTCATAATCCTGCTCACCTGTGGAGGGGTGGTGGGGGGGGGTGAGTGATGGGAGTCACTCGTAGGTTACCCGTCTCTCCCGAAAAGAGACTGTCACATACTGAATCGGGTAAACAATTAAGCACGTAAAGCAGGTAGCAGATAAATAAAGCAATAAAACATGAACATATAAATAATAAAGCAATTAAAGCATAAATAAGGAAATAACACATACCCGACCCGATCCGTATCCCAAAACGTAACGCTGAAACAACTTAATAACAAGACAAATAATCACAATAATAATAAATACAATGCGCAAGTTCATGATGCATGCACTTCTATCTCCGTGTCACACGCAGTCATTTAATATCACACGCTATGCTCATTCTTTTCCATGTTATGCTATGCATGTCCCGGGTCCTATCGGATGAAGGTAACCATTATTACCAACACCCATCACACGCCTCGTCAGGCCACACGGCTCATAGGCCAAATGCAATGCTCGTGCCATGAATGCGTCACACTAGCACACTTCCGTTTATCCTATGTTGCATGCTCCGTTCTATATTGCGTATTACCTATATTGCGTAGTTACCCTATGTTGCGTGGGGTTCATTACTGTATTTTATCTTCTACCGTTATTTTATCTTTCTAGACTTTATTTTAGGTTTCTACACTTTATTTTATATTTTCTAGGCTTTCAAGCACTTAAATATTTTAATTAAATATTTTTATCTTCCCCTACTATTTTTTTTCTTGCGTTAATTTCATTTTCTTCACTCTCCATTTTCCTTCTCTCTTTTTTCTTTTATTTTAATTTATTTTTATATATTTAATGAGTTTCTAAATGATGTCAATATTATATTAATTAAATATAACTTTTTTTTCCTTTTCTGTGGCTGACCCTATGTATTTATTTATTTTGTTTTATTTTATTTTAGTTTACTTTCACTTTGTTTAATTTTTTTCGTCTACTGAATTTCCAATTTTTTTTATTTATTAAATAGCAATTATAAAAATCTATTCATTTAATATTTATCATGGTTATAAAACAAAACAAAACAAAACCTCAGGCCCTGTTTATTTCCCTGGCCCTTTACCACTCCTGCGCCCAGCCCACTAAGAGGCCGGCTGGCCTACTGGCCTCTGGCCCGCTGGCCTCAGCCTCCTTTTACCTTTTTTTTACAGTTCTAAGCCCTATTCAATTTCTATCTGGCCCAGCCTGCCAGCGCCTGATCTGCCAGCGCCTGATCTGCCAGCGCCTGGCCTCCTTTTTTTTTAATTTCCTTTAAAATTCTAATTCTTTTAAAATTCATAACTTTTTCGTTTTAACTCCGATTAATCCCAAACCAATTCCATTGGTCTTATTTTAACGCGTCCGACATTTTGCCGGTGACAATCAGCGCATGAACAGTACGTGCAACGCAAGGGCGCGCGGGGTCGCCGCGCGTGTGCTACACGCGCCGCCTCCGTGCGCGTTTTTCACCAACCCGAACCCATTCCAACCTTTTTCCATGCTATGTGATCTATATCTAAGGCCCAAACACGCAATTTCCATACCACAACATAAAGGATTCGT
This sequence comes from Eustoma russellianum, assembly GCA_036186865.1. Classification (NCBI taxonomy): domain Eukaryota; kingdom Viridiplantae; phylum Streptophyta; class Magnoliopsida; order Gentianales; family Gentianaceae; genus Eustoma; species Eustoma russellianum. The sequence goes on from AP025040.1 coordinate 40,187,615, forward strand.
GATAAACATATAAAAGATAGACATGCAATGACAATCAAATAAATCCCAAAACATCAAATAATTTCCCAAAACAGAATGCGAGGGAATCCAAAGCAATCCGACAGAGGGGAGGGTAACCTACCTCTTGAATACAAACTCACTGACAAAACGGTGTTGGGTTTGATGTGGGTGGCTAATTCTCCTTCCTTCTCTTCTCTTTTTCTCTCTTCTTCTTTTTTCTTTTTTTTTCTTCTTCTATGCCGTTTGCTCCATATTGCCTCACAACCGAAAGTCACCAAAATATGTAGTGTGAATGTGTGTTGAAAAAAAAACGGCTGCCATTTATGGAGCCATTTAATTGTAACTTAATTAATTTTTTTTTAATTTTTTTTGTTACAAGATAGCAAAGGAATCGGTTATAGGGGAGAGATAATGGGAGGGATTTGGGAGTTAATAGGGGTGGTTAATGGCCCCATTAACTCATTATTTTTTTTAATTTATTATTATTATATTTTTTTAATATTCAGATTTAAATTTAACCTAGTTTAATTAATAGATTTAATTAATTAATTTATTTTTTTCTTTAACAGTTTCCGGTTACAACATCCTACCCCCCTTACAAAAAGTTTCGTCCTCGAAACTTGTATATTATATAGTCAACACTTAATTTAGTTCTACTTGATTCTTTCACCTAGTTAACGATTAGGCTAAATATTTCTGTTTTCCAACATGCTAGACACTTCACTTCTTTATTACAGGTTAAGGCCTCATAATCATTCCTTGTACACCAACACAGTAATTTCTGATTCATTGTCCTTTTGCTTATTAGAATCATTACTTAATCTATCTATGATTATCAAATTAATCTAAGGGTATTGTCATCATACTAAGGGTCCTACAACCCAATCATCAGTCTATGACTTACTTATATCTGCAATCATCAACACCCTCGTAAATCAGTTCTTAGGTGTATCACAATCTTTAACTTAACGCCTTATCTACAAGACTCATCTCTTAATCCGTATGTATTTTCGGAATCTGTCTTACTCTAATGTGATTTAATTCAGTCATCACTAGCATCCCCATAAGATGATCTAGTCTTTATAGAGTTCAAAATCATTTACTTAACTCTCTATAATTCATACTTACAAACTTCAACTTGTACCCCTGGACGTATATCACTCAACTTATTGCAACCGACAATTATTACTCCTTAAACTAGTCATATATGATCGATTACCTAGATATAGAACTAATCTTAAATGTACTTTAAGTCCTCCAATAGGCCAACCATTACGTTTCCTTAACAAGGAACCAAGTCCTCAAAACTAATTCCTATATACTTACAAACTAACTCTATAATCATGCCTTTACTTCTTTGAAAACATCATTAGCCTAATATACGAAATATGTGTATGGAAAATACTTTTTTTTAAAATAAAAACGTGACCTACGTGGCTATAGTTTTAAATGTAACTTTAGTTGTTTTAAAATAATATCATTCCCTTTTTTTAAAACAAGATTCAAAATAATATATTCGTTTCCGCAAAAACGGTGTTTCAAATGACCTCTTACAAAATACGATGATACAACTTATTTGCAAAGTATTTTGGTGAAATGGCATTAAAACAAGTGAAAACATGATAATGTAAGGTTTTCTAAAATAATTTGAATATGGTACCTTCCGTTTATAAAAGAACATATATCTTGAAAGTTACTCTTTCTTTTTTTTCCCTTCAACAGTTAAGTAAGTTTATCGCAAGAGGATAAATAACTTCGAAACACTTTAACAGATAAACTGATTGCGATATCGATAGTCGTCAATTAATTTTGGATAAAGATAAGTATAACAAAAAAATAGAAATTTGAAATATTGTGTGAGAAATATAAATGTAAACACATTGTTTTTTTAAGAACATCAATATTTTAAAAGTTTTTTTCCTCCTTAAGGTCGTCAAAAGATTTAAAAATTTTGTTATGTTAATATACAAGTACGGAAATGAATTTACCTTGTAAAGGTTGGTAGGTTATAAAAAAATAGACTCAATAAGATATTTCCAATCACAAACATTTTTAAAGTACTTGTTAAAATATGGTTATACCTTGTTGTACGCGCTTATAGAAAATATTTATCTGTTTGAAAATATATATATATATATATATATATATATATATATATATATATATATCAATTCACTATTTCGTATAATTCTATAGGTCATCCTTTTTTTTTGTTGAATAAAGTCTCCTGCATACAGTTTCTTATAAATCTAATGTTTGCCTACTCATGATAAAATCTTTAAGTTTAATTGGTCGAATCCTAGCATGGTATACTAATTATTGATGGACTTAAGATGTTCTAATTCACTATGCTTCCGCGCGCCATACTAATCCATTGTACTTCGTTACTTGGTTATTTGAACCACTAATCTTTTCTACTTCATATGAAAAGCAGCCACTACTTGTTCCATGTCCGCTCTATTTTATTTCAAGCCTACCAGATTCAAACCAATTAACTTCAAGTCAAATGTCTCGATGTCAACACTTAACTAGAAAGTTGCAATGATTCATTATTCCCATGCACTTGTTATAGCCAGTTCACACCTTTTACTACCGGTCAATATCTCTAGTGAGACTAATATCGTCGTCCTACTAATAACTCTAAACTTCAACATCTTTACCCTGGACTATAAATTCCTTCATATGATTCTCTTACTAACGCAACTCATTATAAGGCTTATGAATCGTTACTTAGTTTCTATAATTTCTCTATAAATCTTCTCTTGGTATCTATCATAATATAATAATTCATTTCTTAGTACCTATTGTTTTAATTTAGACCTAAGTCTGCTCTGGTGCTACCGTCCAAATAGGGAATGTGCTTGTTTTACCTTACCCTAATAGTACCGAGTCTCATGCTGCTGTTACGATGGAGCAGCCCCAAAATCGCCTGACTTATTCAAATTGATGTGTCCACCAGCGATTGCGGTAGAGCATCCTGATCAACATTATTATTTATGTACTTTAATTTTATATACTTATTCGCTTAGGGTTATTACAATCACGACTAATGGAATGTGCAAAGAGTCATGGTCAAACTTAGATTAAGTAAAATTGTATGGTCTACCTTAGATATATGTGTTCTTTAACTGATCAACCTCATAAGTTTAAGATCATAACTTATTTCTAGGGTCATTCTTAGTATCCTCATTTATTTAGCCTAAGATCATGTCTTATTCCTAAGGTCATGCATAATATATAATCGGCACTTATAACTAGTACTTATGTCGAAGGTCAGCTCTTAATCGGAATCGTTACTTATGTTTAAGATTGTGACTTATGTTCAGGATCATTACTTATTACTGAGACAAGTATCTATGTTCATGATCATCGCTTATGTTCAAATCATTACTTATGTCTAAAATTGTGACTTAGGGCAAAATTGTAACTTAATTTCTAATATTATGGTCCGAATCTACATTTCTACCGTGGCCCTAGAACCACGCTTTGAAGATCGTACTCTCAGCGTGTAGTACCTCTTGAACTCATTCCGAACCTAGATCCAAGTGATCGGCAGTGTCAGTTGTGTTGTGCCACCACTCCTCTGCATCTCTCATTATAGAGGAATCTCTGGTCCACATGCAGTGGTGGAGGCGGTGTCTGATAGTTCAACAGCTGGTGTTACTGTGCTAAAGTGTTGGTCATGGTAACTATGGCGTCTTCAGGTGCTTGGGGATGATCCCCTAATTAAGGTGGTTCTCACCACCATTTCTTATATTACCGACTTGTTCATGTCTTGTCGGAAAAATTTTTTTGGGACTTTAGAATGGTCGAAAATGTATTTATTTAAATAAGGGTAAGTTAGGGGGTATTTTGGGAATTTCTAACAGTCTAGGGGTTGACGAAACCCTCTAAGTCAAATATGAATACTAAAATCAAAATAATAAACCTATGTGGAGGTCAATCTGACTATCCCAAGTATCAAGCTCCGGGTCAACAAGATCCCTTCTCGAGTCCAGCTCACTAGTCCCAGCTTGTGTAATCTGTCTCACCCTCGTTAATTGTATATACTCATAATCCTGCTCACCTGTGGAGGGGTGGTGGCGGGGGTGAGTGATGGGAGTCACTCGTAGGTTACCCGTCTCTCCCGAAAAGAGACTGTCACATACTGAGTCGGGTAAACAATTAAGCACGTAAAGCAGGTAGCAGATAAATAAAGCAATAAAACATGAACATATAAATAATAAAGCAATTAAAGCATAAATAAGGAAATAACACATACCCGAAACGATCCGTATCCCAAAACGTAACGCTGAAACAATTTAATAACAAGACAAATAATCACAACAATAATAAATACAATGAGCAAGTTCATGATGCATGCACTTCTATCTCCGTGTCACACGCAGTCATTTAATATCACACGCTATGCTCATTCTTTTCTATGTTATGCTATGCATGTCCCGGGTCCTATCGGATGAAGGTAACCATTATTACCAACACCCATCACACGCCTCGTCAGGCCACACAGCTCATAGGCCAAATGCAATGCTCGTGCCATGAATGCGTCACACTAGCACACTTCCGTTTGTCCTATGTTGCATGCTCCGTTCTATGTTGCGTATTACCTATATTGCGTAGTTACCCTATGTTGCGTGGGGTTCATTACTGTATTTTATCTTCTACCGTTATTTTATCTTTCTAGACTTTATTTTAGGTTTCTACACTTTATTTTATATTTCCTAGGCTTTCAAGCACTTAAATATTTTAATTAAATATTTTTATCTTCCCCTACTATTTTTTTTCTTGCGTTAATTTAATTTTCTTCACTTTCCATTTTCCTTCTCTCTTTTTTCTTTTATTTTAATTTATTTTTATATATTTAATGAGTTTCTAAATGATGTCAATATTATATTAATTAAATATAACTTTTTTTTCCTTTTCCGTGGCTGACCCTATGTATTTATTTTTTTTATTTTGTTTTATTTTATTTTAGTTTACTTTCACTTTGTTTAATTTTTTTCGTCTACTGAATTTCCAATTTTTTTATTTATTAAATAGCAATTATAAAAATCTATTCATTTAATATTTATCATGGTTATAAAACAAAACAAAACAAAATCTCAGGCCCTGTTTATTTCCCTGGCCCTTTACCACTCCTGCGCCCAGCCCACTAAGAGGCCGGCTGGCCTACTGGCCTCAGCCTCCTTTTACCTTTTTTTTTACAGTTCTAAGCCCTATTCAATTTCTATCTGGCCCAGCTTGCTGCACCTGGTCTGCCAGCGCCTGGCCTGCAGCGCCTGGCCTCCTTTTTTTTTAATTTCCTTTAAAATTCTAATTCTTTTAAAATTCATAACTTTTTCGTTTTAACTCCGATTAATCCCAAACCAATTCCATTGGTCTTATTTTAACGCGCCCGACATTTTGCCGGTGACAGTCAGCGCGTGAACAGTACGTGCCACGCAGGGGCGCGCAGGGCCGCCGTGCGTGTGCTACACGCACCGCCTCCGTGCACGTTTTTCACCAACCCGAACCCATTCCAACCTTTTTCCATGCTATGTGATCTATATCTAAGGCCCAAACACGCAATTTCCATACCACAACATAAAGGATTCGTGATAAACATATAAAAGATAGACATGCAATGACAATCAAATAAATCCCAAAACATCAAATAATTTCCCAAAACAGAATGCGAGGGAATCCAAAGCAATCCGACAGAGGGGAGGGTAACCTACCTCTTGAATACAAACTCACTGACAAAACGGTGTTGGGTTTGATGTGGGTGGCTAATTCTCCTTCCTTCTCTTCTCTTTTTCTCTCTTCTTCTTTTTTCTTTTTTTTTTCTTCTTCTATGCCGTTTGCTCCATATTGCCTCACAGCCGAAAGTCTCCAAAATATGTAGTGTGAATGTGTGTTGAAAAAAAAGGCTGCCATTTATGGAGCCATTTAATTGTAACTTAATTAATTTTTTTTATTTTTTTTGTTACAAGATACCAAAGGAATCGGTTATAGGGGAGAGATAATGGTAGGGATTTGGGAGTTAATGGGGGTGGTTAATGGCCCCATTAACTCATTTTTTTTAATTCATTATTATTATATTTTGTTTAATATTCAGATTTAAATTTAACCTAGTTTAATTAATTGATTTAATTAATTAATTTATTTTTTTCTTTAACAGTTTCCGGTTACAACAAAACACCAGACAAAGATGAGGAATTCCAAACGAAGCAAGAAGGACATGTAACCGTTCAAGTTCACATACAACCGAGGCCATGTCACGATACTTAGTTATGCTTGAGAAGCGATATATAGTAGATGTAGATTGTTTCTTGGTCTTCTAAGAAATAAAAAATCACCAAAAAGCTTAATATATGATATGAGAGAACGACAAGACAACTGGCAATTGGTCCAATCAACATCACATAAACCATGTAAATGCAAAGAAAACAAAGCGCAGAGAATTAATCCTTGGTCCGGGTTAGTCTTCAAGTAACGCACCATCCGAAAAGCAGCTTCCCGATAAGGAACTTAAGACCATTGCATAAATTAGGCCAAAATGTGAACAAGGACGTGTTATGTAAGACAAAAGACGACGAACAAGACGACGATTCTTGAAAGGATTATCCATGTCATTATGAGCAACAAGGACGAGCTGATGATTATGCTCACTAGACACAGAAGTAGGTTTAGCGCACAATAAACCACAATCAGAAATAGGATGCGTAATATTTGCGTTAAGAAATAAAGAGACCTGTACGTTGCAGACAATCTCTTTGCCAAAGAAAATTCTTAAGAGGTCCAAATCAATCATACGAAAGCAATGACCAAGATATCTTTTGTGTGTATGAATACCAGAGGATTCATTACACGAGATAACCAAGTCATCAACATAAATGAGCACATAAAATTTGATGCCCAGATTATGAAACGTGGAAAAAAAAATAGACAGCATAAGATCAAGATACCCAGATAATTTTAAAGCAAATGATAACTTGGCAACTCAGCACCCCGAAGCCTGCATTAAGTCATACAACGATTTGCGTAATTTCATACCTTTCCCGGGGATGCAAATAAAAGTTGGCGAGATTTTCATCTAAACATCTTTATCGAGATCATCAGAAGGTGTTATGAGCGTTCATTTGGTGGAGTAAATAACCCTTAGTGGCTACTGCCGAAACTGTCTGTCAAAGTAGCTAATTGTTGTGATGGTGCTGCAGATTTGGTGAATAAAGCAGAGAACGGAGCACGTGGTTGTTAGTTGAGTGGAGCACATTGAGGTGGTTGAAGTGCAGCAATAGGGTTAAGCAGGAAAAAGGAAGGCTGGGGCGTGAAGCAGTTTTAAATCAGTAAAATTACCTTTTTGCCCTTATATAATAATGCAGGGTATTGTTTTAGACAGGGACACTTTTGTACTTTCTGTAGTTGGCGGTTACTTCCCTTCTGCAATATAAATGCAGCAGCTGAAGGTGATGCACCTCAGCTGATTGAATTCTCTTCTACAATCAATCAAAGCGGTTATTTTTCCTCTAGTTCTTCTCCTAGTTCTATCTCTGAGCTCATCTGCTCTTCTTCTTCAATTGACAATTGCTTGATTGCAGTTTCACTGTTCAAGAATTTCACATGGTATCAGAGCTTTGTGAATGAACTTTGGAACGTTTATGGCTAATAGTGGATCCTCACTTTCTCATCCAATTACAATACTCAAAATACGGTTGATCTTTCAGAAGATCCGTGTTACATTCACCCTAGTGATAGTCCATCCTTGATTCTAGTACAACCGCTGCTTGATGGTAACAATTACCATGGTTGGAGCAGGAGTTTCAGAAGAGCGCTCATGTCTAAGAACAAATTCGGATTCATTGATGGATCTGTTGAGAAACATGCTGAAACTGCCAGAAGATTCAGTGTATGGATTAAGGCCAATAATGTGCAGCAGGATGAGGTTGTGAGCCAGGATGACAAGGAATTGTCTAGTTTACATACTGTGCACAGAGCACCTGCACTCACATATGAGCAGTACAACTAGTTCATGACCTTGCTTCAGGAGAAAGATCAGAAGCATAGTGCTGATTGTGGAGGAGATGTAAGTGGATCACATTATGTGCTCTCACCACAATTTTCTGGTGAATCTACTAAGATGACAGATAATACCGTATACAAGAACTCTAACATATGGATTTTAGATTATGGAGCCTCAGATCATCTGTGTTGCTCCTTGCATTTGTTTGATTCTTATCAATCTGGTCAATCCTTGTCTGTCAAACTTCCTGATAATTCTCTTGCCAAAGTCACTCACATTGGAACTGTAAATATTAACCCTGACCTGTCCCTTTCTGGTGTGTTTCATATTCCATCCTTTGCATTTAATTTGTTATCCTTGAGAAAATTGACTTCTTCCAGGACATGTCTTGTAAACTTTCATTCTGATGTGTGTACAATCAAGGACATGATGACCAAGAAGATGATTGGTTCAGCTAGAGTGGTCCAAAGACTATATCATCTTCATCGATCATACAAAACCTCAGCTTCTGCCTTTAAAAATCCAACTCATAAACCTTGCCAAACATCCAAGACCCTTGCAACCAGTATTTCAGATCCCATGCTCTGGCATGCCAGACTTGGACATATGGGAGAATCAAGAATGAAGGAGGCCAGCAAGATTGATCCTCAAATTGTAGTGCCTAATAAGTCATTTAAATGCAGTATATGTCCACTAGCTAAGCAAAAACGTAATCCATTTCCTGTTTCCAGTTAAGTTATAAATAAACTTTTCTCCCTTGTACACATAGACATATGGGGACCACATAAGTACCCCATAATGTATGGACAATGTTACTTTCTTACAATAGTTGATGATCATTCTAGATTTTGTTGGGCATATTTGATGAAGGCAAAATCTGATACAAGGAATATAGTTCAAAGTTTTTATCAATATGTGACAATCCAGTTTGATGCATGTATTAAGATGATCAGGACAGGCAATGGCTTGGAGTTTAATATGAACAGTTTCTTTGCTTCTAAGGGTATAGTGCATCAAACAAGCTGTGTCAATATCCCACAGCAAAACGGTTTAGTTGAGAGAAAACATCAACATATATGGGCAATAGCCAGAGCCTTGAAATTTCAGTCACATCTACCTGCCTAGTATTGGGGCTTTTGCATTCAACATGCAGTGCACCTGATCAATATCACCCCTTAACCTGTCCTATGACAAAAAAACTCCCTTTGAAGTTCTATATAAATCAAAACCTACTTACAATAACCTCAAAGTATTTAGATATCTTGCGTTTGCAACAAAGGTTCAGGCACATAAGGAGTAATTTGCTCCTAGGGCCAGAAGAGCTATTTTCTTGCGACTGTCATGTACTACAAAAGGTTTCATATTACAAGATCTTGACAGTAAAAATGTGTTCATTTCAAGAGATGTAGTGTTTCATGAATCTGTGTTTCCTATGATGTCAAATTCCTTAAACAAAACAAGTAGCCACACTGCCCCAGTGTCACCAACCATGCCAATCACACCACGTCCTACTCACACATATCCTTCTAAACTAGTGTCTATCCCATCTGGTTATCTCTTCTTCTCCTTTTACTTCTCACCCTGTGTCACCCTTAACTTCCAGTGACATGTCATCCACTTCAAACTAACCTGATGCTTCTCCATCCTCTTCTCCTATACAACCTGTTTGTCCCACCTCCACAGTTACTCATGATCTCTCAGAAGGACGGTTAATTGTTGAGCTCCCACTTGCTACCTAAGATAATAATACAAATTCTAATCCTCCATCAAACAACAGACATCAAAGAATCAGAAAAACTTTGTCTTAACTGAATGACTATTACTGTAATTATCTGTGCCATATAAATGCTGAACGCACCAGTCCTCATTCAATATGCAAAACATACACACTAGCATCTCTGACTCCATAACATACAAACTATATGTTAAGTAATGTATAAATGTAGAGCCTTAGTCTTATGCTGATGCATCAGAATCTCCAGCTTGGCAGGAGGCCATGGCAACTGAGATTGCTGCTTTGCAGGCCAATCACACTTGGGAGCTTGTGTATTTGCCTCCAGGAAAGAAAGCTATTGGCTGCAGGTGGGTTTATAAGATCAAATATAAACCTGATGGATCTGTGGAGAGGTACAAGGCCAGACTTATAGCAAAGGGCTACACACAACAGTATGTGGTGGACTATCAGGATACCTTCTCTCCAGTGGCCAAGTTGACAACAGTGAGAGTTGTTTTAGCCATGGCAACAAGGCTGAAGTGGCCAGCGCACCAACTTGATGTCAATAATGCATTCTTGCATGAAGACCTACATGAAGACATATACATGGTGCCACCTCCTGGGACAGTTCCAGCTAGGTCTTAGTTGGTTTGTAAGCTTAAAAAATCACTATATGGGTTAAAGCAAGCTAGTAGAGAGTGGAATGCAAAATTAACTAAATTTCTGCAGACCTTGGGATTTTCTCAGTCAAAGAATGATTATACCCTCTTTACCAAGGATGTACAGGGCTCAATGTTGGTGTTGTTAGTATATGTGGATGACATCATTGTCACTAGTGACAATGAGGGGGCTATTGAGGAGATTAAGTCTGCCTTGCACAAAGAATTCCAGATTAAAAATCTGGGACTTTTGAGGTACTTTCTGGGGAATGAGGTGGCTAGGGCCAAGGAGGGAATAATCATTAATCAAAGAAAATACACGTTAGAGTTGCTGGAGCAGGTAGGCTTCTTAGGCTCTAAAATTTAGGACCTATGTAGCACCACTAGGAGGGGGAGGGGGTTGAATAGTGGATGCAGAAAATTTAGTTTTTCAAAAACTTTTGAACCAAAAACCTCACTTCTGAAAACAGTTTCTGTTTTTAGATCCTGATTTGAAATAATAAATGACCTAGTTACAGACCTCCAAAAATTATGAAATTCGGTTAAAATATACTCTTAGATGTTCTGAGTATCTCATAAAAATTTCAAATTAAAATTCCACTCCTAACCCCTTGAAAATACGTTTTTGGTCAAATTGCGCAAATCTGACAGAAACTGTACTCCGACTTAAAAAAATTATTTCGATTAATTGGTGACTCCAAATGGTCTAAAAATTTAATGACAAGACCCTCAAGATATGTATTTCAATGGATTGAAACAGTTTTTGAAAATTTCTTTGGGAAGTAAGTCAACCACATTGATGTTCTCAACCTTTGCCAATCTGAAAATTAGATTGTACTACTTTCAGAACTATCCATGTTTGACTGACTCATAATTATCCAAATGAGTTGAAACTTGCGCCAAATGAAAGCTAGAATATATGAATATGTTTCTGCAAAATTTTGTAATTTTTGAACATCGTTTACTATTTTTTCTGTTGTAACGAAATTGATGCAGAATGCTGGAAACTGAAAGTAAAGTGTAGTAAAGTAAGAACATCAAGGATTTTATACTGGTTCGGTTAAATCAACCTACTCCAGTCTTCAAGGACACCTTCCTGGTTATCACTAAAAACAATAAACACCTTACCACAAGGGTGACTGGATTTAAACAATAACTCCACCATTTTACAAATAATACAATCGAGCAAACGAATCACGGACACTACCACCGATTGAATGAAGGTTTGATCACACCTTGATCAACCTTTTACAACAATGAATGAGTGTGGGTGTTATATTCAAAGTCTATACAATATTTAGAATATATGAGCAATAGGCTTGAGAGAAGAACTAGAAGAAAGAAAAGGACAAGAAGAAAGCAATATTGCTTCTTGCACTTGAGAGAATATGAGTTGTAGCCTTGGCCTTGTTTGCACTATTCTCTTCTTTTTATCCATGCTTGGCCGCCCCTTTAGGGCCTCTTCCTTTCTTGAGAATTCTCTTTAATGCCCTTGACACCATCTTGCTTACTTGGCGCCACATGATTGGAAGGATGACTTGACCTTGCTTACTTGTCACTTGATAATTGGTCCAACTTGCATCCTTTAATGAGCTGTAAAATCTGAAAAAAAAACTTACAAAACATGTGCTCAAATGTAGTCAAAACCTTACCAAACAATCATCATTCAATCCCTTAAATTTTGGGAAGCAAATTGAAGACAAAATCAGCCAAAAAATAGGCCAACTACACATGTGCTGAAAATTTTCAGCATGTGTTGTAGTTTGAAATCTTTCCTTATGTGGTGCCTTCTTCAATGTCATTAATCTTGTGTGGCATATTCTTCACCAATTGAAATACCAAATAAGCTCCACCTAGGCTCCACCATAGCTGAAATAGGCGTGTAGTATGAACGGGCATGTGCTGAAATTTCATTTTAGTAAGCTTTGTCAAATAATGCACAATATTTACAAATATGGTAAATAGAAATCAGCCCTATTTTTAATTTTCTAGAACACTTTAACATGTCTTGAATGTGTAAAAAGTTTCTAATTACATGTTACATCTCATTCCAAAAAAAAACATTTCATGCGTTATGTTCATAGAAAACCAAATTTTTGACTTTCGTCGATTACGCGATTTTTCTCCAATTAAATTCAAACTTCTTACACATGAAATATATATTATGTGACACATAATATACATATAAGAAAGTATATAATCAGCTCCCATATCTTAAGCAAAAACGCCCATGTGTACTAATGAAGTTGATTTTGAATTCTCCACAAATTTAGCATAAATTGTGAGTGAATTGTATGTGCCAACATGGAATGATTTAGTGGCTGATATCGACGTATGAGCCACAAAATATTTGGCTATTTTTGAAGTATATGAGTTGGCCATCTTTATATGGCAAGTACATAACATGTTGGTGAAGTTTCGGTAGTCACCCGATACGACAATTTTCGGTTCATGACCTTGTAACTTGTCGTTATAATTTTGTCATCACCATGACTTATATCATATGATATAAGACCTGAATATATTCATAAATATGAGATGTATATAGTGGTGTGACATCGACGTACATTTGTAATATATGTAACATGTTGGTAGTATGTCGGAATATATGTGTATTGTGTCTTTTTAATAAAAATATGAATATAGGTATAATATATATATATATATATATATATATATATATATATATATATATGTTATGGCGTGTGAAGAAGAATAGGGAGGAGACTTTCCATTTCCAAAGTTGTTGCCATAAAGATTTCTCTAAACATGTCTTCATTTGATGAACTAGTTAGTTCATTAACTTAAGCAATCCACTTAATGAACTAGTTTAGTTCATTAATTGTGGCACCTGAAAATAGTACAAAGACAACAAATGTTTGCCATATGATGTAAGCTTTAACGCTTCATGGCTTGTTAGTATGTCAACAATATATATAAACATATGAAGCATGTATATCACATAAACGTGTCAAATAATAATTTTGTCATGCATTTCGTAAACTCGTACCATTAAATCATGCATTTGTAAATTATTCAAACACTTTTTTCTCAACATAAACTTGCCAGAAGTCCATTGGAGACTTATACCAGTTTCAGACATGGAGATTCACATTTGATTGCAGATGTTTCATTATATAGAAGATTGATTGGAAAACTGATCTATCTTACTATTACTAGGCCTGATATAGCTTTTCCTATGCAGTAGTGGAGTCAATTTCTAAATTGCCCAACGGAGAACCATCTTAAGGCAAGACACAGAAGTCTGAGGTATCTCAAGGCAACTGTTGGACAATCGTTGTTGTTCCCAAGTTCATAAGATCTCAGGCTTAAAGGGTTCATAGATTTTGATTGGGGAGGATGCAAGGAAACTAGGAAATCAGTGACTGCCTATTGTGTGATTCTGGGAGGAGCTTTGATTTCATAGAAAGCCAAAACGCAATCTACGGTATCAAAATCATCAGCGGAGGCAGAGTATAGGGCCATTGCTGCTATAGTTTGTGAAAGACAATAGTTGTTATACATGTGTAGAGGCTTGAGGATGACTAGTCAGATTCAAGTTGAAGTGTTTTATGACAGAAAGAGTGCGATATACTTGACTGAGAATCTCGTTTTTCATGAAAAGACTAAACACATTGAAATAGATTGTCATATAGTTAGAGATAAGGTGCAGGAAGGCTTGATCAAGATGATGCCAAAAAGGATTGAGTTGCAATTGGCTGACCTGCTTACTAAAGCTCTGGACATAAGGAGGTTGCAGTACTTGCTTAATTCACTTCGGACATACAATCTACATACCAAGCGTGGCTTGAGGGGGGTGTCAAAATAGCTAATTGTTGTGATGGTGCTGCAGATTTGGTGAATAAAGCAGAGAACGCAGCTCGTGATTGTTAATTGAGTGGAGCACATTGAGGTTGTTGAAGTGCAGCAGCAGGGTGCGGCCCTTAAGCAGGAAAAAGAAGGAAGGCTGGGGCGCGAAGCAGTTTTGAATCAATAAAATTACCTTTTTGTCCTTATATAATAATGTAGGGTATTGTTTTAGATAGAGACAATTTTGTACTTTCTGTAGTTGGCGGTTACTTTTTCTCTTCTGCAATATGAACGCAGCAGCTGAAGGTGATGCACGTCAGCTGATTGAATTCTCCTCCACGATCAATCAAAACTGTTATTTTTCCTCTAGTTTTTCTCCTATCTGAGCTCATCTCCTCTTCTTCTTCAATTGACAATTGCTTGATTGTTGTTTCACTGTTCAAGAATTTCACACTGTCTGAACTGCAACTAATTTTATTGTAGGCGCAAGAGTTTCGTTGTAGTCAACACCTTATACTTGACGGTTACCATGAGTGACCAACTGTGTCTTGTGTCTAATACAAACATCGAACCTGTATTTGATCCTATAAATCCATTCCCATCGAATAAACTTCCTGCCGGGGTTAACCAGTGATGATCTAGGTCTAATTATCCCCAAGAACACCGATCTGCTAGTGCATGGCAACCCCCCATGCTGGATGCTAAACTTCCTTGAGAAATTATTTAGGGTCAAACCGTGCAGCGATAGCTGCCCAAAGTTGCACGATACACAAGAGAGAATTTATTAGCACTAACAAAATGAGCAATAGGATACGTATGCCTGAAGGATCCAAAGGAGGAGATGATCGAGTCAAGGGTCGTGAAGACACCCCACATGAAGAACAAAATCTTGGAGGTGAGCAAAGGGTCATCGGGTCCTGTCTCCATAGCCCAAGGAGGTGCCTTATATTGGGAAGGCAGGGAAGAGGGTGTCATATTCTTGTACGTGACTAGAGGATGGAACTGATGCTTGGTTGGGAAGGGGATGTGTTAGAAAGAAAAGAAAACAAATCAAGGATCCTTAGGACTCAGGAAAAAAATTCTTCATCGTCCACTTTCTTTCTTAACTGATCAAGCCATACCCTTATTCAGCCAATTGACCAAAAAGGAACTCAAAAACAAAGTTTCAACATTGTTCCAGCATTCTTTCCTGGCCAATTAACCCCCAAAAAAATCATCAACTGTCCACCCAAACAACCAATAACCACGAAATCATGTCAGAAACAGGAACCTCTAAATCCAAAAACAATGAATTGGCTATATAGTGTGTCAATTTGCTGAAGAACAACATTGGTGTTCAACAGAAAATCACCAATATCGGCTATCTTCATCAAGAAGGCCGTTGTAGGCAAGGGGAGGGCACAACCCTTACCGGTGTACCTCCACCACCATCTGTTATCGGCCACACCTACCTACAGTGGGAACAGAACGACCATTTGGTGTTAACTTTCATAGCCAGAATATTGAACCAAGTCTGGTAAACAATGTATCTTAACACCCAATAGAAAAAACACTATGAGATGGGCTTGCGACAACATACAGTCTAGGAAGATGTCCTTTAGGTGTTCCACCTACACCAAACACCATCAAACAGAGTGGTGGATCCCTTAAACACCGCTAGGATCGATTTCAAGGAGACTGGATGGTGATAGATGGTACGGACCCTAACTCAATGAGGGACCTTGAGGATATTGCGATTTGTTACAGGATAATCCAGGAGCTGTGTGTATTTCAACTTATAACTGCTGTTGATGACAAGTTTGAGGCAATGAAAAGGTACCTAGTGAAACGAGAACCACTCCTAACGGTGGAAACTGCCTATATGGCAACTCAAAGCGAAGATACTAGAATAGGTATTCTGCGAGGAATCCTTTCAGACATAGAGGCATCATCAGGGATTAGCCTCGAATTGAAGCTCGGAGGAAGAATCGAAGGGAAACAGGTGGCGGCGCCACACTCGCAGACGTCATTGCATGGACAAAAAAAGAGGATAAATCAAAAATCTGGTGTACCCACTGTGGAATGAAGAAGTATACGAAGGAAGCATTCTTCCAGTTGGTCAGATACCCAAAGTGGTGGGACAAAGAGGTAAGGGGACCAAAGAAGACGACAGAGCGCAAAAACAGCACAGGGAGAGGAGCCACTGCCGTGGGCATCAACAACAGCGACACCAGGAATGGCGATGGGGACCTTCAACAGACAGTTGCTAACAGCAGCGACAGAATGCCTCAAGATGGAGTGCATGAAAAACCGTCACCACCACGAGAGAAAGGAAGGCCGCCAGAGAGGAAAGTGAAGGGGAAGGTTTGAGGGTTGGGCATTTTAACACCAACCCTTCAACATCTCAAATTCCTTTTATACTTTTGTTCTAAGACCCCTTATTCCTATAATGTTTTAAGTGATTCCGAAACAACTCCCAGACAGACAAAAATTACATATATAACCCAGACATCATCAAAAATTACCAATTTACCCTCATTCACCCAACCTTTTTCCCAGGTGCAGAATGTTAATATAGTTCCCAAAACACACCCATATGGCTTCTGGAGAGCGTTGCTACTGATTCCATGGCATAGGATGTACAAGACTTTATCTGCCTTCCACTCTTACAAAATCTCACATTGAGACTGCAATTGGCATACTAGTGTCTATTCAAGGAGGATGGACTATTAACTAATCTATCGCTTATATGTTCCCACATTATCACCAAAATTGCTATCCCTCAGTGAAATTACCTAAAGTCTTAACTGTGTGGTACTCATATATCCCACTTTCTGTCTCTTGCAGGATATACATACTAAGGAGATAATTAGACGTTGCACCGAGCATGATCGCCTATACTACGTTGATGAGCTAGCTCACCAGGGACGGTCTAATCTCGCTTATGGGACAACTCATCGACATCTGTGGTTATGGCATCGCCGTTAAGGTCATCCATCATTTGGTTATTTGAAACATTTATTTCCTAATTTATTTCCTACTTCGTTGAATCATATGTTATGTAAAACTTGCATTCGTGCAAAAAACCATCATGCCACATCCAGACCTAATAATACTCGGGTCATTAGTATGTTTTCTCTAGTCCACTCCGATGATTTGGGTCTTGCTCATTATCATACTCCATCTGGTTATTAATACTTTGTTCTGTTTATAGATGTTTTGTCACGTAGAATATGTTTCTATTTCCTCAAACATAAGTCTGAAGTTTACACTAAATTTGTTAACTTCTTCAAGCTAATACAAAATCAATATAATACCCACATTTAGATTCTCTACTTTAACAACGGTGGCGAACATATGAGTGAGGATCTCCTAAGTTTTTTCCAGGATAAGGGCATTATTCATCCAACCTCCTGTCGTAACGCCAGCAAAATAAGGTTGCTAAAAGAAAGAACTGTCTCGTACTTGAAATGACCCGGGAAATGTCACTTGAGTCTTTTGTCCAAAATTATTTCTGGCCTGAAGCAGTCGCCACCGCTAGGTTTACCTACTAAAATTCTTGGTTATCAAATCCCATTACAAGTCCTTGCATCACAAACATGTCTTCCTTCTACACTCGCTCTTCCACCTCGAGTGTTTGGGAGTATTGTCTATGTTATATTCCCAAACATGGCCCAACTAAACTTGATACTTGTGCTGAAAAATATGTCTTCGTCGGGCACGCCACCCATCTAAAGGACTATCGTTGTTATAATCTTCTAACCCAACCGAGCTCATGTCACCATAGATTGCATGTTCTTAGAAATCGAACGTTTCTTTGCTTCCCATGCTTGGTCTCTCAGGGAGAACATCATAGAGCCACTAGACTGGTTACATAATCTCAGAAGTTCTGAGGTAGTCCAAACCAATAGAGTAGATAATGCCACCGAGCAGGCATCGTCCAATGCAAAACATGTCAATCAACCAGTATCTGCCTTGGAGTCTTCTTTGGTGAACGTCCACCGAGAGTTAAGTGAGGTAAAAGATTTACATGATGACATTGTCCTTCCTCCTTTATATGATCACACTGATATTTTGGCTCTATGACTGCAAGGATCCTTTCTTTCAAGGCAAGTAAAGGCAACTCTGCCTTGTCTCGACCTCCGAGACGGTCAAACACACTGTGCTTGTATCTAAGATCCCCCATTAGCTTTCTTTTTGTACTCACGTTGGCACGGCTTTTGGTTGGCTGACTCAGCCTTCATTTTTAACCTTTTGGCCTCTTCTTCTCGAGTGAATTGGTGGACTTTTTCCAAATTGACCCTTGGAGTTTTGGGTTCTCCTACGAAAATTAGGGTCAAAGGCGTCCTGACCTCATCCCATTTGTGAAAGCAACCACCATTCCCTATTGTTGCAATCTCCGACCTGTAAGGACCCGTTGGTAAAACACTTCACATAAATCTGAATCGTTTGTCTTCTGCCTTAGAGCCATCAGAGGCGAAAATTTTTTGCCGAAAGGCTTTCTAGACACAAACTGTGCCTTGAATCTCAAGCCAGTTATTGGAAAGAATATATAGATTGAGAAGGCAACTCTTAAAACAATCTTCTGACATTTTTCCTCAGATCTATTGGAAAGGTTTTGCACCTCAGTGCGTCTAAAACATTCTTCAAGTTCTTTGCATCTGGATTTGGAAGAGATTATCCGTAGGTCAGAGGTGCCATCATAGATGTGTATCATGGGCACCTTAAAGTTTTTTGCAGCGACATACTCCACAATTTCTTTAGAAAATGGTCTTTGTTGTACTGGATGTGTGTACTCGGGGCAATTTAAGGATGACTCATCCTCAAAAACGCCTCAGTCATAGTAGCGCAACAACGACCGTTGCACATATTTTGAAAGACATGAGTTCACGTCCAAGGGCTTCTTCAATGGGGGTAAAGACTCGGTATATG
Source organism: Eustoma russellianum (assembly GCA_036186865.1). NCBI lineage: Eukaryota > Viridiplantae > Streptophyta > Magnoliopsida > Gentianales > Gentianaceae > Eustoma > Eustoma russellianum. The sequence continues at coordinate 40,206,711 of AP025040.1, forward strand.
GTTTTTTACCTTTGATCCTAGCATCTGCCATGAACTCATCCCTCGGATGAGAAAAGCACTCTCGAGATTCTTGTATTCCTCGATAGTCGTAAATAGGGTCTTGAGCGGTATATGGGGCCTCTGGAGCTTTGCCCTTGATTCGGCCAGCCAAGGCTTGGAAGATAAATATATTTCATGTGAATTATTTCCATTCTTTGATCATACCCTTCATGGGTAACTCCTTAGACATTCGGACGCCAAGCATGCATGTCGAAGACCTGCTCCGCTGACCTGTTGGAACCGCCTCTCTACCGTCGACAGTGATGATTTCTCACCATCATATTAAGTTTTTTCCCCATTTTAAAGGGATGTTACGCAAGGTTCAGCTATAAAGATGTGAAAAATATGAAAACAAAAATTCAGATATTCATCTGGACTGAGATGGTCCAAATAATGGAAATCACTATGGACAAGTTGCATAAGAGTAGTTTCTTTCGAGAGTTAATATTCCCATAAATCTAAACAAGTTGAACAAATATTAGAGGTTCTAGAGCTATTACTCCTAAGAATATTTCAATGCTCAAGCCTGTTACAGGTTTTACCTGTTCGTATTCTAGAATATTAGAGAAACCTATCTCATTTCTATGTTGTGGATGGAAAGTTCCTTATTCGATTGAACTTGGCCGCTGAAGGGCGTCAATGCTTCGCCCAACGCATGTTAAGGAGGCATGAGGGAGCAAGTGTCATGTCCTACTTGTTAATTATTGAAAAATCTGGGTTTGTGTGATTTGAAAAGGCATGATTTAAATGTTACGTGTTTACAAAATGCATGAAATAAGTGTTAGTTGATATATGCACGTGATAAAGATACTTTACATGTTTATATATAATGTTGTCTTACTAACGTGCCATGAATCATTAAGGCTTACATCATATGGCAAGCATTTGTTGTCTTTATACTATTTTCAGGTGCCATAATTAATGAACTAAACTAGTTCGTTGAGTGAAGTACATAAGAAAATGAACTAACTAGTTTATTAAATGAAGACATATTTGGGAGATATTTAGAGAAAGCTATTTGGCAACAAATTTGGAATGGAAAATTCCCTCTCCACACTTATCTATACACGCCATATATATATATATATATATATATATATATATATATATATATATATATATATATATATATATATATATATATATATATATGTGTGTGTGTGTGTGTGTGTGTGTGTGTGTGTATACATATAGTGTATATATATTTTTTACGACAAAATATATACTTATACTCCGTCGTTCCACCGACACGTCATATATATTATAAACATACGTCGATGTCACATCAGTATATACACCTCATATTTATGAGTATATACTAATCTTACATTATATACTACAAGTCATTTTGCCATCAAAATTATAAAGACATGTCATGGGGTCATAAACTGAAAATTGTCGTATCGGGTGACTACCGAAACTTCACGGACATGTCACGTAATTACCATATAAAGATGGCCATCATATATGCACTAAATAATCCAAAATTTTGTGATCCACATGTCAAATTCAGACCCAAAGTCATACCATGTTTACACACATCAATCACCCACAATTCAGCCTTAATTTGTGGAAAATTCAAATGCAAGTTTTTTTGGTCACATGGGAGCGTTTTTCATTCCGCCATTGGATCTGAATATACACCTTATTTTATGTAGATTATGTGTGACATAATATATATTACATGTCTAAGAAGTTTGAGTTTAATCGGAGAAAAATCGCATAATCAACGAAAGTCGAAAATTCGGTTTTCTACACTTAGGCATACATGAAAACGTTTTGGTATTGATGTCACATGTGTCTAGACACTTGTTACATATTTAAGACATACTAGAGTATTCTAGAAAATTCAATTTAGGACTGATTGCAATTTACCATATGTGTGAAGATTGTGCATCATTATGTGACAAAATTTACGAAAAGAGAATTCAGCACATATGCAGGAGTACTACACGCCTATTTTATCCTTGTTGGAGCCTAAGTGAAGCTTTTTTGGTAATTTAATTGGTGGAGGATAAGCCACACATAATTGGTGACATTGAAAAGGGCAAGACACACAAGGAAACAATTCAAAATAACACATGCTGAAATTTCAGCACACGGAATGTGCTGGTCGATTTTGCCTTCATTCTTGCTTCAATTGTCTTCCAAAATTTATGGGAAATCATATCATGATTAATTGGAAATTAAACAACTTGATTTTAAGCATATATTTCAGATTTTTGAATGGAATTTTCAGCACATTTATGGAGTGGAAAGGTGGATAAAAGATGGCCAAGCATGAAGTGACAACTAGGCAAAGACAAATCGTTCGTCCAATTATATTGCGCCAAGTAAGCAAGGGTGTGTCATAATATTATACAAATCAATCTTCCAAGGCATTCAAGACAATTTTCAAGGGGAGAGGTCAGCTAGGGGGTGGACAAACCAACTATAAATAGAGACAAGATGAATCAAGCAAGGCTATGAAAAGTTCATATTCTTACAAGTTCGAGCAAGACTATTCTCTTCTTCTCTTATTCTTTTCTCTTGCTCTTAGCCTCAAGCCTATCATTCTTATATTCCATATACTATATGTCTTTGGGTATACCACCCACATACGTTCATTTTTTGTGCAAAGCTGATCAAGCTGTGATCAAACCTTCATTTGTTTGGTGGTGGTGTTCGTGTTGTTGTTTGTGTTTGTTTGATTGTAAAAAGAGTGGATGGTGTTTAACTCCAGTCACCCTTGTGTCAAGGTATTTGTGATTAATGAATACCGAGGAAGATGTTCTTAAAGACTGGAGTATGTTGTTTTAACCGAACCAGTATAAAAATCTTGGCGTTATTTACTTTCAGCACTTTTACTTTCAGTTTTTAGTTTACTACACCGTTTTCGACTCATGGAAAAAATAGCAAACATTTTCCAAAAATCACAAAAGTTTGCAGAATCATAGCCTCACGTCCTAACTTTCATTTGGCAAAAGTTTCATCACATTTGGATAAGTAAAAATCAGTCAAATGTTAATATTTCTGAGACTAGTGCAATCTGATTCTCAAATTTGCAAAGGTTGAGAAAATCAACGTGGTTGACATACTTACGAAGAGAATTTTGAAAAACTGATTTAACCCATTGAATTACACATCTTAAGGTTCATACCATAAAATTTTCAGGTCATTTATATTTACCAATTAATAGGAATAAAATTTCATTTCGGAGCACAGTTTTTGGCAGATTGATGCAATCTGTACAAAAACGTTTTTTCAAGGGGTTAGACTTAGTGTTTTAATCTAAAATTTTTGTGAGACACTCATGACATCTGAGAGTACATCTTCACTAAATTTTATAATTTTTTAAGTTCTACAACCATGTTATTTAGATAATTCAAATCACGATCTGTAAAACAGAAACTATTTTCAAAAGTGAGTTATTTGGTCTAAAAAGTTTTAAAAAATGAATTTTCCGCACTCACTATTCAACCCCCTTCTAGTGGTGCTATACAGGTCCTACAAATGGTATCAGAGCGCAGGCACACTCACTACAAGAAGATTCAACGATCTTTGTTAAATGGCATCCAGTAGTTATAAAATCGAGCAAGAAAGAATGTCAAGTGTATGGCCTCCTCTTTTCGACGGTGTCTCTTATATACATTGGAAACTTTGTATGAAACTTTTCTTTATGGCTATTGATATAGACTTATGGTCTATCATACAAGACAGTTCTTTTGTTCTGTCTAAGATAACTACTATTGATGGTGTTACATTAAAAGTAGTAAAGACCAAGCAAGAGTATACCATAGACGATAAAAAGAGATTAAGTATGAATGCTAAGGCTATGCAACTCCTTCTAAATAGTTTAAGTAAAAGCGAATCAAGTTACGTGTCCAATTGCTCTAGTGCCCAAGAAATGTGGAGAATTCTTGAAATGAAACATGAAGGTACTAGTCAAGTAAAAGTGTCCAAGATAAACATGTTTACGTCCACTCTTGAATCCATCAAATTATTACCGAATGAATCTATTGTTGATATGGATTTACGCTTGACTAACGTTTACAATTCTCTTGAGTCTTTTGGAAAATTATTTTCGCCACAGGAAAAGCTTCAAAAGGTATTAAGAAGTCTCCCGGGATCCCAAAGTCACTACAATCGAAGAAAGTAAAGAAAAAAAATCGATAAAAATGGAAGAATTGATCATATCATTAAAGGTATATGAAAACAAACTCACCTTAAGAAATTCTAAATCAACTTCTAAACAAGATAGGACTATAGCGTCTAAATCAAATGAATACGTCTCTACCTCTTCTGATCACTTAGATGATAGTGATACATATTCCGATAATGATGATCTAATCACGTTGGCTAAAGGATTAAGAAAGATCATGAGAAAGTCGTTTAAAAACAAACCTAAGCCTACGCCATCTAAGAACCATAAAAAGAATAATGATAAAGATGTTAAGGTTACACTTATGGAAGACTTAGACATATATCATATGACTTCCCGAACAATGACAAAACAATGAACAAAAATCATGACAAGGATCGGACAAAAGCTAGACTCGTCTCAGAACCTAAACAAAAGAGAAGAGCCCTTAAAGCATCCACATAGAGTGATCATCCGATTCCAAAAGTGAAGAAGCCGAACAGGAAATGGCTCAAGTATGCTTTACGTCCAAAGCATCCAGTTCTAATTCTGATTCTGATTCTGAGCCTTCTTATGATGATTTATTTTGTCAATATCTTAAGTTATATAAATTTTCTAAGACTCTTGCAAAAGAAAAGAAACGCTTAATTGAAGACAAGAAATTGTTAGAATCTTATAATACAAATCTTGTATCTCAATTAAACATTCAAAAGACCAGTCATCTAATTTGATTGTCTCATTAAAATATGAAATTGCATCCTTGAGATCCAAGAACAATGTAATGAAAGCCAAGATTTTAAATTTGAAATCAAGAAACGCCGATTTAGAAAAGATCGTAAAACAATTCGATACGGGTGCTTGCATGCTAGATCGTCTTATTTCCTCTCAAAAGCTTCATCACCATCATCATCATCATCATCCATACCAGTATGTCCCAATGACAGCAAAAGCTATCGCTAGGGTCTGGAAGGGTATGTGGTAGGCAAACAATACCTCTGTCCCAAGGGATAGAGAGTTGGCTTCCAGTTAGACCCCCGGCTCTAATTGTACCTGCATAAATGACATAATAATAAAGATATGATGTGCTAGTGTATTAGTGAGGGAATTCAGGAAATACAAGGAAGAGGCTTTCGATATTAAAATACACATAACGTGTATATGTGCATGTAATGCAAAACAACGGTAAAACATAAACAAACAAGTGTAAAGTCAACCTAAAGCGTAGATAGTGTCTACGCCTATCTATGTCCCTAAATATACTCTAAGGTGTACCTATATATGACCTATACCTCATTAACCTTAATCTTATGTCTCCATGAACTCCTATTCTGGACCATGTCCTGAGAGAGGTGCAAATCTAGTAAGTCGTGCCTAATATGCTCATCCAAAGTCAGTTTGGGCCTGCCTTTACTCATGTTCCCCTCTACAATGAGGCTTTCAATTGCTCTGACCGACGCTGTTGTCTGTCTCCGCTTGACATGCCCAAACCATCTCATTCTTCCCTCCATGATCTTATATGCTATAATAGCCACGCCTAACCTTTCTCGAAACACCTCGTTTCTGAGCTGGTCTAGCCTTGTATACCCACGCATCCACCTCAACATCCTCATCTCTTTCACTTCCATCTTCTGCAATTGTGACCTCTTGATGGCCCAGCAGTGTGTCCCATATAGCATTTCCGGTCGCACTGCCACCTTATAAAATTTTCCCTTTAATATAGTTGGGAAATTCTTGTCACACAACACCCCTGAGGACGCCCTCTATCTACACCAGCCTTCTTGAACTCGATGTGCTACATCACTATCAATATCCCTATTCTGCTACACAAATGATCCTAGGTACTTGAACTTAATTATCTGTGGTACCACTTGACCATCGATGGTGAGCTGGCTATTCTCACTGTCGGCTACGCCGCTGAAGTCGCAGTGAAGATACTCGGTCTTAGAAAGGCTAATCCTTAAGTATTTTCTCTCTAAAACACTTCTCCACTGCTCTAGTCTCATACTCAGGGTATGTCTACTCTCTGCGACTAATACAATATCGTCACCAAAAAGCATACACCACGGAACTGCCTCCTGTATCGGCTTTGACAACTCATCAAGGACAACTACAAAAAGAAATAGGCTCAACGCAGACCCTTGATGGAGGCCTACCTCCACTGGAAAGAAGCCCGTATTCTCCACAGGCGTACGAACAGTTGTGCAAAATATAATCATGCATCATATGGATATGAAAGCCAAAATTTGATGCATATGCAGCAGCCATAGCATACCAATGCATCTAGATCATGCACAACGCTTGCCAACCAAAATGCATATCAAAGACCATACAATGATAATTTCGGCCATAGGCCAAATAGAAATGCTCCTAAAATGTATTATATTGCTTCTTCATCTCTCTTTTCACCTTTTGTAAAACCAAGAAAGGTCACCGAAGTTTGAGTATCAAAAGGTACTCTTGCAAAGGGTTGAATCAATAACCCTTAATAACGCACTAGAAATGCATGATTTTTATTATAAATTTCTTTTGATGAGATTTAAAAAATAAAGGAGGAGAGAAAAGCATGATTTAAGAGGGAGACAGAGATAAAGTTAAGAGGGAGCACGATAGCACGATATTATGAAATTCAAATTTTTAAATTTGTGTATAATTGTAAGGTGAGCAATCACATTTAAATCATGGATAAATGTTATTTTCCAAATCATCAAAAGAGGAAGATGTTGACAAATCGGGGTTTAAGTTATTTGAAAATGCATGATTTAAATGTTACGTGTTTACGAAATGCATGAATAAATGTTCCTTGATATATGCCGTGATAAAAATACTTTACATGTTTATATATAATGTTGTAGTACTAACGTGTTATGAAGCGTTAAGGCTTACATCATATGGCAAACATGTGTCGTCTTTGTACTATTTTCAGGTGCCATAATTAATGAACTAAAATAGTTCATTAAGTGAAGTACATAAGAAAATGAACTAACTAGTTCATTAAATGAAGACATATTTGGGACATATTTGGAGAAAGCTATTTGGCAACAAATTCAGAATGGAAAGTTTCCTCTCCACACCTATCTTTACATGCCACATATATATACATATTATATTTTATGACAAAATATATACTTATATTCTGACGTTCCATCGACACGTCATATATATTATAAACATACGCCGACGTCACACCAGTATATACACCTCATATTTATGAGTATGTACAGGTCTTATATCATATATTACAAGTCATGTTGCCATCAAAATTATAACGACATGTCACGAGGTCATAAAACAAAAATTGTCGTGTCGGACGACTACCAAAACTTTACCAACATGTCACGTACTTACCATATAAATATGGCCAGCATATGTACATTAAAAATACTCCAAAATTTCGTGATCCACATGTCAAATTCAGACTCAAAGTCATACCACATTTACACACATCAGTCACCCACAATTCAGCCTTAATTCGTGGAAAATTCAAATGCAAGTTTTTTTGTCACATGGGGCGTTTTTCATTCAGCCATTGGAGCTGATTATACACCTTATATTATGTAATTTATGTGCGACATAATATATATTACATGTCTAAGAAGTTTGAGTTTAATCGGAGAAAAATTGCGTAATCGCCGAAAGTCGAAAATTTGGTTTTCTACACTTAGGCATACATGAAAACATTTTGGCATTGATGTCATATGTATCTAGACACTTTTTACATATTCAAGACATACTAGAGTGTTCAAAAAATTCAATTTAGGATTGATTGCAATGTACAATATGTGTGAAGATTGTGCATCATTATGTGACAAAATTTACCAAAAGAGAATTCAGCACATGTGCAGGTGTACTACATGCCTATTTTATCCTTGTTGGAGCCTAGGTGGAGCTTTTTTATCACTTTATTTGATGGAGGATAAGCCACACATGATTGGTGATATTGAAAAGGGCAAGACACACAAGGAAACAATTCAAAATAACACACATGCTGAAATTTCAGCACATGGAATGTGCTGGTCGATTTTGCCTTCATTCTTGCTTCAATTGTCTTCCAAATTAATGGAGAATCATATCATGATTAATTGGAAATTATCCACCTTGATTTTAAGCATGTGTTTCAGTTTTTTATGGAATTTCTAGCACATTTATGGAGTGGCAAGGTGGATTAAAAATGGCCAATCATGAAGTGACAACTAGGCGAAGACAAGTCGTTCGTCCAATTATATTGCGCCAAGTAAGTAAGAGTGTGTCATCATATTATACAAGGCAATCTTCCAAGGCATTCAAGAAAAATTTTCAAGGGGAGAGGTAAGCTAGGGGGCGTCCAAACCAACTATAAATAGAGGGAAGATGAATCAAGCAAGACTAAGAAAAGTTCATATTCTTACAAGTTCAAGCAAGACTATTCTCTTCTTCTCTTATTCTTTTCTCTTGCTCTTAGCCTCAAGCCTACTATTCTTATATTCCATATACTATATAGGCTTTTTGTATACCACCCACATACGTTCATTTTTGTGCAAGGTTGATCAAGGTGTGATTAAACCTTCATTTGTTCGGTGGTGGTGTTCGTGTTGTTGTTTGTGTGTGTTTGATTGTAAAAGAGTGGAGTTGGTGTTTAAATCTAGACACCCTTGTGTCAAGGTGCTATTTATGATTAGTGATTAGTGAATATTGAGGAATATGATTAGTGTTTAACTTTCAGCACTTTTACTTTCAGTTTTCAGTTTACTTCACCATTTTCATACTCATAGGAAAAATAGAAAACATTTTCCAAAAATTACAAAATTTTGCAGAAACTTAGCCACACATCCTAGATTTTATTTGGCACAAATTTCATCACATTTGGATAAGTATAAGTCAATGAAACGTTAATAGTTCTGAGACTAGTGAAATCTGATTCTCAGATTTGCAGAGGTTGAGCATATAAACGTGGTTGACATACTTACCAAGAGAATTTTGTAAAACTGTTTTTACCCATTGAAGTACATATCTTAAGGGTCATACCGTAATATTTGCAAGTCATTTAGAGTTGCCAATTAATAGGAATAAATTTTTCATTTCAGAGCATAGTTTCTGACATATTGACACAATCTGTGCAAAAATGTTTTTTCAAGGGGTTAGACTTGAAGTTTTAATCTAAAATTTTTGTGAGACACTCAAAACATCTCATATCACATCTTCACCAAAGTTTATAATTTTTGGAGGTCTACAATCAGGTCATTTAGATAATTCAAATCAGGATCTGAAAATAGAAACTGTTTACAGAAGTGAGTTATTTGGTCTAAAAAGTTTATAAACCGAATTTTTTGCACTCACTATTCAACCCCCTCCCCCTTCTAGTGATGCTATACAAGTCCTACATGAATGAATTTCATGTGTCACCACATGCCTTGTTAGATGGCTAAGCTGCTCGCTAACAGGTGCTTGATCTTGTAAGAGCCTTGTTGGCTGAGCGACCAAGATGGCTACGGCATCATGGCCCAACCACGTACTGAGGTGACACATGGCACACGTCATTGCTCAGGTGACAGCCGAGGGTGAGGTGACGGACAGCTGAACTGATTTGACATGGTCTGGTCTTACTGATACTCACGTAATATCATAGTCGACGCTAAAGAGACGACCTGTATTCCTAGGGCCATGCGTACTCGATGGTATATTTAGATTTGAGTAGCTAAGTTGGACACTGAGTGACCTACGCACTCAGAGAGTCAAACAATGTCGACCATACTGAGGTGGGTCGGTTACACTTCATTTTCTAGGAAAGGAGGTTTTGTCCTCATCACACATCCTCAGATGGTGTAAGGAAAATTCATGTGCACAAAATGAAACATGCATATATATTACCTTGTAAAAAGAAAAAAATTTTCGGTAAAAGAAATATATTAATTAAGATAGTCAAAACACGTCTTTGTAATTTGAAGTAATGAACATAAACAGAATAAGTTACAAGAGTTGTCGGAAGTTTATATTCACATTTTTTTTGTCTAGTTTAAGTTTTGTTTGTGCATATATATTTGGTGCTTGTTTAGCACATTTTGGACAAGATTTTGATGAATAAAAATTAAGAAAAGCTGAGCTTATATGTGTTAATATAGGAGTTTATGGATCCAAGTTTCTTCTTTTTGAATTCAATCAAATTCAAGAAACATTCCAAGTATCTTCCAAAGTTATTTGTTTGGAAGTTGTTGCTAATATCGAAGGTTGCTAACGTTGATGAAAAAGGGTCTAACAAAATTCTTTGTGAAACTGTATTTTGTAGAAGAGTCAAACAAATTGCATGTTCTTTTGTTTAGTTTAGTTAATTCTTTTTTTTAATTGCTTCAGTGTCTATCTTGTTTTTGTGTATTCTTCTTCCTCTTGTTATCAAAAGATTTTAAGTCAGCGTGTATCTTTCTTATTCATGCGTCACACTAAGTCCTAGCTACAACATATTATGTGAGGGCTTATGTATCAAAATTATTACACTACGCTCGTAATTTCAGAATGTATCTGTTAAAAGTGATATTTATATATTTTTTATACCTTTTACTATTTAATTTGAATAATATTTTGGCACTTTATCGATTAAAAATAATTAACTTGGATATTTTTAGTTTTCATCTAAATAATTAGGAGCTATTGATTTTTAGCTAAAATAACTATATATTTTCAACTTAATTGAATTATTAATTAAATAAGATTATTTTCTATGTTAATTAGCTAAATAAATAAATCTTTAGTTTATTTTATTGTATTGGAACTACATAATTTTTTTTAATATGCATATAATATTCCTGATAATGATCGAGATAAAGATGGAGACCAATTTCAAGATGATATGATTAAATCAAGAAAAGAACCAATTGCGATCAGATTTTATGAAGATATATGTAAATCAATAGGAGAATAATCTGAAGTGAAATAGAAAAACTGGGTAAAATCTCTATATGAACACAAGGATAGGAACAAACTTTTTGGAATACATTTCCAAAGCTCTCCTACCATCCATCAGAGAAAAAGAAAGAAAGTTCATATAGATAGGAACAAACTTTTTCGAATACATTTCCAAAGCTCTCCTACCATCCATCAGAGAAAAAGAAAGAAAAACAGTTCAACTCTTCAGCCAGCCGGCAGGAAGAGAGAGGAGGCCTGGAGAGAGAAAAGCAATGGCTAGACCTGTCAGCATCAGCGCATGTCAGTCCACCACATCCGTCAGCTCCATCAGTAGGCCAGCGATCGTCAGCCGTCCATCATTCCAGTCAAGCATGGATTTCGATGCTGTCCAAGAGCAATTTTATAAACGGTTTCTTTTTCTACTACTCATTTATACAATTATATATGGATATGATGCCTAATATGGATCTAATTTGTGTCTATGTTTTTATTATCTTGACTAGTTTTTGTTAAAATTGAATTCTTTTGATATTCTAATGTATTGGTTTTCTCTTTTTAATTTATTTAGTTTACTAGTGGAATTCCAATCATTAATTGTTGGTGTGTCTTTATTACGTCAATATATTAGCTATCTATTGATAGAACATATAATTAAATTTGATGAACCGGAAGGTGAAGATTTTAATTAAAATTGCGTCAACAACAAATTTATAGCAAAATTGAATACAGATAGATTCGATTTCCATAAGGGGATTAATCAAAGATTATTGAAACTAGAGAATTTCATAAAGATTTAACACGATTTATTTGATTGAAATTCAAATAGGGATATGAAATTTATCAAATTAAGTTAGGTTTTTACACCAAGGGATTGGGTAAAAACTAAAATAGAAAAGTTTATCTTTAGCGTTTTGGAAGAGAAACTAGTTAATTATTTTAGGTTAATCATTGGAATTACTCTTGAGAAAAGAATTCAAATGGAATATAAACTAGTCAAGGAAATCTTAAAAGGAAAAGTTAAGGTTGAATATATAATTAATAGTTAGTTTTGTTTTTCTTAAATTTATTAGGTTTAAATTGAGGTGAAAAATAATTTTGGTACTTAAAATTAGTACTCGTGGGATCGACAACTTTCTTGCATATTACTCTACAATTGTACCTACTGCACTTGCTAGTTAATGGTTAGAAATTACGTATCAGTATCAATAGCATAATGTCAATTAATTTAATTGCCAGCATTTTTTTATTTTCACAGTCATCACATATTTTGATAAACCTTAGCTAAAGTTTCTGTGTAATTGTCATAAATTCCCCACACCCCCCCGGGC